>MU757177.1:43267-66456 GCA_026770625.1 Nicotiana glauca
GTGTTGACTAAATAAAAACTGAATATTTATCTAGTATTTCGAATGAATTTTATCGTCATGTAATATGTATTTAATTAATCTTGTATCGCAATGATTTCACTTTTATTTGAATTATTAGTTAATCTATAATAATTGCTTACAAATTATATTATTTAAAATTTTATGGAATTTTTTTAATTATGGAAATTATAAATTAATAAAATAAAAGATGAAATTTGTTTAATAGAAATTAAAAAATGAAATTGAAATGAAAGATAATAATATAATATAGAAGAGAGAGAAGAATATAAAAAAGTTTGGGGAAAAAAATGGGGGAATGGTTGGAGTAAGTTGTTCCCAAAATGGAAAAATCCCCATTTTGGGGACAAAAAATGGGGGCAAGGTTGGAGACGGCCTAAGGACAACAATAACAAACTCAGTATTTATACCTTCTTTAGCACGCTTGGTTGTTTGGATTATAAAAATCTTAACATGCATTCTATCACTAATAAATATTGTTACAATAGGGAATAGTAAAGGAAAAAAGGATAGAGAGGGCGGTGAAAATTGAATTCACACATCGTGTAAAAAAACTTTTTCGGTTACCATCAAACTGTAAATTTACTAACAATATTTACTATTCGCAGAGGACAGCCCGTAACTGTCAAACTTACCCACACACCTACTCGCAGAGGAAGTTTGAAGAGTAGGCAAAGGGGCCACACCATGTGTTTGGTGGAGTTAATTTAGTTAAGATTTTGCATCATTTCCATTATTATAATTAGTGTTATTATCAATAAAGAATAGTCTCATTCTTTTATAATGGTAATGATAATCACAAGCAGCACTGGATTCAGGACATAAAGAATCATAGTCCTAATTAATTATAATTATCAGTGCAAAAGTTTGACCTTCCCTTATAATAAAAAAGGGTTTTCTGAAATGGCATATTCCTGCTAGATTATGTAAATGCTGTGTCATAATTAATAAATGTACCTCTTATCAAAACAACGCACTCAGACGGAGAACTTTTGCAGGTCCCTTGTCTGGTTTTCTGTATTGGGGACACTAATTCTTAAGTGGCTTTTTCTTGGAATAAAAAGACATTTTCACGGCACGACAATTGTATACTCCATACTAATAACAACCCTCCACTGCAGTTATAAGTCAAGAAGAAAAAAAATAATGCTTTTTGAAGCATTATTGGGTTCCTCTTTCTTTATGCTTTTTCTTCCTTTCCCAATGAAACCACCAAAAACGGTATTGACTCTTTTCTACAATAGTGGTGTAGGAATACCTTCCACGCACCTCGACTATTCCATTAGGTATCTGCTGCCTTTTATCGGAACAGATTTTGGATAACTCTGCCCCCCAGGATTAGAGAGATAAAGAAGAAATCGTCTAGCATTTGTTTTGTCCCTATTAAGCTTTGAACCTTAATCTCACATGATTTTCAATCACTTAATTAAATGCTAAAGGCAAAAGATAATGGTGACTGTAGAAAGGCAACACATTTCATACTACAAATTAGCAATATCTAAGGTCTAAATAGTAAGTACTAAGAAGATGGACCAAGGAAAAGTAGAGAGATGTGTCCCCTATGAATACTCACCTTCTCTTATATTTTATATTTTTATTTTTAATATTCTGACATGCCTGTAAAGAGGGCGTATCAGAAGAGTATCCCCTTGAAAAAAACTCAATTTCTTCAATTATGAAACAGAACATAATGCAAAAGTTTGAAATGTTAAAACACACAAAATATCAGACATAGGAACTTGATCAATGCATGTGTAACTTTCTTTCCCAAAAACCAAACTATGATACAATATTTCCCCTATCCTTACTGTTCACATGACTAAGTCAGCTATCAACTATAGAAGATTTACAATGTTTGATTCCTTCTGAATAAAGAAAACAATCACAAAATCATCATCCTAGCATCTATGCCAATCCCCACAAAATAAAAGATTCCACTACTCCAAAAAGACTTGTCAGCTAGGAGCCAAAAGAAGTTCCAACTGATTTACATGAACCTGGACACAGCATTACCAAAAAATAACTGATGTATGAAGTAGGGCAAGTATACTAAAGCATGGTTGCACTCATAATAGGAATCAAAAGATCATAGCAAGCGATCTGCACGAGCCGCAACAAATGCTTGCAAACTAACTGCTTGTAGAAAACTGCATCACATACACCTACAATAAGCTGAATAAAGCATAAAAATGTTACTATCAGGTTTACATTTTACACACAAGAACATGAATGCGTTTCTAAAGTCTGATGGCTTTTGAATGCAATACTGCAGCACTACCAAGTGTCAGAAAGAAGAAGCGTGATCTTGCAGAGACCTTTCAAAACATATGAAAGATCAAAAGGCAAACCACCCTGATCTTGCAGAGCAAGCGTGAGTTTGATATCGAAATAGGTGATGTTACTTACGACATTAAGAATTTTAAGTGTAACAAGAAATTCGTCAAAGTACAAGTTAAATTTAAATTGACAGATTCTTTTGGCTAGCTGAAAGAGAAGAAAAATCAAATTTCAACAGGCCCCAAAAGGAGAACGTCATATTGCAATTACTCTTGCCTCTAACTACTTGAGGAAAGAAGAAATTCCTTGATGTTTCCAGTCGTAGAAGTCCAAAAAGGTTCTAGTTCAACAATTTCTTAGCAACACTGTGTTCTTCTAAATAAGAAATCCCCTGAATGTGCATCCTTACTACAGAAACCAGATATTCAATAAGCAATTACAGCTCCCATTTATCTATTTATAATAGTAATCCAATTTAATAGCCTTATGTTCAGAAGTTCAGTTAAAGCTGTCGAAAGATGGAACAATTAGGACTGAAACTCTGAATATAATTGTCCAGTCAAACCTAACTCTATTAACACGGTGAGCTTTTGGTGCAACCACGTGCAAATCTTTATATACTTATATAAAGTCATATTTTCATCTAGCGACCAATAGATTCACAGACCAAAGCTCGTGCAAATCTTTATATACTATATAAAGAGTCATATTTTCATTTGGCGACCAATAGATTCACAAAATTAGGGATAAAGAGTGATCTTATTTTGAGCAGGATAGCAACTAATATAAGCAGTGTAAAATGAACTTTGAAATGTAGATTAACAGGAAAGCATATGTGTACTTCTATTTTATTTTCAACCACTGGCTACTTTGTCACAGAAAAGTTAAATCAACTCCGGGATAGATGCACCTCTATGATATTCTGGAACATGCATAACCCTTCCTCTTGTTTTCCCTATGTTAGTTTCATTGTATAAATAGTAATAAATAACCCTAATCCCATATATATTAGCAGTAGGACATGTATTGTATATATATAGGGCTCATTGTATCATTGTTATAATTAATCAATAATATATTTTTCTCCAGTGCTTTCTCACATGGTATCAGAGCAACCGTGAGAAATTTATCGTTGTGCGTCATTCCAGCGATATCCGGGAAGAAAGAACTCAGTCACCGTGCAATTTTCCGGTGACCTAAGTGACTAATTGCGCTAAAGTCACCAATTATCATTGTTGTGCAAAATCCAACACCACCACAAGGTTCCCAAGAGAGATCCGACCAAACTCCAGAAAAAAATCACCGGAAAATAGCAATACACGCGCCGTCACGCGCCTGTCGGAGCTGTGTCGCTGGTGGCGCGTCTGTCCCACGCGCCGGCGCGTGAGACCCCTTCCGATCAGATTTTGACTTCGTTCCTTCAGAACAGTTGGATCACCCTCCAATTCCGAGCCTATCCATAATTTTATTTTTTAATTCCGACCACTTTGAGTTTTTCCGACAGATACAGTAATTTTCCGGCAAAAACAGTGTTTCCTTCATCTGTTTCAGCGTGTTATCGGTTGATTCTTTCTGTTATTTTGGTACTATTTCCGACAGATTCCGACAACTTTGGAATTTTCCGGCGAGCTACAGTGATTTTTCCGGCGTGAACAGTGATTGCAGCAATTTTCTGCTTTTTCCAGCACGATATTATAATGGAATTCGTACCTGAAGCCTTTAACTCACAATCTGTTGGATTAAATGAAATAAATCCAATCTAGATGGTTTCTTTACAGGATTATATTGAGTTCTTTCAGTACAAAGCACGTAAACAGACATCTTCAGGATTAACCTCCGTTGTTCCAACAAATAATAGCATGAGTGGTGTCTCCCAATCTTCACTTTCTGAGTCTTGGGTCATTGATTCAGGTGCATCTGATCATATTTCTGGTAACAAATCTCTTTTCACTAGTATCTCATATTCTCAATCTCTTCCAACAGTCACAATGGCCAATGGGTCTCAAGCCATGACAACTACAATAGGTCAAGCAAGTCCACTTCCTTCCTTACCTTTAGACTCAATTCTTTATGTTCCTGGTAGTCCTTTTAATCTCATAGTCGTTAGTCGCGTAGCCAAATCACTTAAATCTGCTGCTTTATTTCTTGATGACCTTGTTTTTATACAGGAACGCAGTACAGGGCGGATCATTGGTACCGGACGTGAATCAGATGGACTTTATTACCTTATCCTTGCAAAATCACATGGACTCGCATCTTGTCTTCCTCCAATAACTTCTCCCGTTACTAATTCACCAGATTTATAACATAAACGGTTAGGACATCCCAGTTTGTCAAAACTTCAGAAAATGGTACCTGGCTTATCTCACTTTTCCACTCTAGAGTGTGAGTCGTGTCAGCTCGATAAGCATACCCGCTCCCATTTCCCGCGGCGTCTTGACAATCGAGCAGAGTCACCTTTTACTTTAGTCCATTCAGATGTTTGGGGTTCGAGTCGGATTAGCTCTACCTTAGTATTCCGCTACTTTGTCAATTTCATTGATGATTATTCCAGGTGCACTTGGATATTTTTGATGAAAAATCGATCTGAGTTTTTTTCTATTTTCCAGGCCTTCCATGCTGAAATTCAAAATCAATTTGGGGTTTCTATCCGCACATTTCGTAGTGATAATACCCTAGAGTATTTGTCTTCCCCATTTCAGCAATTTATGAACTCCTATGGGATTATTCATCAAACATCTTGTCCATACACATCCCAACAAAATGGGGTAGCTGAAAGAAAGAATAGACATCTAATTGAAACTGCTCGTACCCTACTCATACAATCTCATGCTCCGTTGCGTTTTTGGAAGGATGCAGTTCTTACATCTTGTTATCTTATTAATCGTATGTCATCTTCAGCTATCCAAAATCAAGTTCCATTCTCTGTCCTGTTTCCCCACTTACCTTTGTTCTCTTTTCCACCCCGTGCCTTTGGAAATACGTGCTTTGTTCAACTCTAAGAAAAGATAAGTTAGCTCCTCGTGCTCTTAAGTGCATATTTCTGGGTTACTCGAGAACGCAAAAGGGATATCGATGTTATTCTCCTGACCTTCAGCGATTTCTTATGTCTGCTGATGTTACCTTCTTTGAAACCCAATCATACTTCACAGGTCTAGTTAATCACTTAGATATTTCTGAAGTACTACCTGTTCCTTCTTTTGGAGATTCAGTCCCTATCTCCCATTCATCTTCCTCCATAGCCCCACCGCCTACAGTTCCAATTACAGCTCCACCACCTATAGCTACAGTATCCAGTGCCACCACCTAGTCCAGTTCAACCTTCTACAGCTCCACCACTCCTGACTTATCATCATCGTCCACCCCCAGCATCAGGCCCAACTGATTCACATCCTGCACCTGACCCTGCTAATACTGCGGACTTGTCTCCTCTTAATCAACCGATTGCACTACGAAAATATATTCGGTCCACAGTTAATCCTAATCCTCATTATATCGGTTTAAGTTACCATCGTCTCTCATCATCCCATTGTGCATTTGTGTCATCTTTGTCCTCTGTTTCTATTCCTAAGTCAACAGGTAAAACACTGTCTCATCCTGGATGGCGACCGGCTATGATTGACGAGATGTCTGCTTTACATACGAGTGGTACTTGGGAGCTTGTTCCTCTTCCTTCAGGTAAATCGACTGTTGGTTGTATGCAGTCAAAGTTGGTCCAGATGGCCAGGTTGATCGACTTAAGGCTCGTCTTGTTGCCAAAGGGTATACTCAGATATTTGGACTCGATTACAGTGATACTTTCTCTCCCGTGGCTAAAATTGCATCAGTCCGCCTTTTTCTATCCATGGTTGCTGTTCGCCATTGGCCTCTCTATCAATTGGACATTAAGAATGCTTTTCTTCACGGTGACCTTGAGGATGAGATTTATATGGAGCAACCACCTGGTTTTGTTGCTCAGGGAGAGTCTAATGGCCTTGTATGTTGGTTGCGTCGGTCCCTTTATGGTTTAAAATAGTCTCCTCGAGCCTGGTTTGGTAAGTTCAGCACAGTTATTTAGTAGTTTGGCATGACTCGTACTGAAGCTGATCACTCTGTATTTTATTGACATTCTGCTTCAAATCTCTGTATTTATCTGGTCGTTTATGTTGACGATATTGTTATTGCCAACAATGATCAGGATGGTATTAGTAAGTTGAAGCAGCATCTCTTTCAGCACTTTCAAACTAAGTATCTGGGCAGATTAAAGTATTTTCTAGGTATTGAGGTCGCTCAGTCTAGCTCAGATATTGTGATCTCACAACGGAAATATGCCTTAGATATTCTTGAGGAGACAGGAATGACGGGGTGTAGATCTGTTGACACTCCGATGGATCCGAATTCTAAACTTCTGCCAGGACGGGGGAGCCTCTTAGCGATCCTGCAAGATATAGGCGGTTGGTTAGTAAATTAAATTACCTCACAGTGACTAGACCTGACATTTCCTTTCTTGTGAGTGTTGTGAGTCAGTTTATGGATTCTCCCTGTGATAGTCATTGGGATGTAGCTGTCCGCATTCTTCGGTATATAAAATCAGCTCCAGGCAAAGGCTTATTGTTTGAAGATCGAGGCCATAAGCAGATCGTTGGATACTCAGATGCTGATTGGGCAGGATCACCTTCTGATAGACGTTCTAGGTCTGGATATTGTGTCTTAGTAGGAGGAAATTTGGTGTCTTGGAAGAGCAAGAAACAGAATGTGGTTGCTCGGTCTAGTGGAGAAGGAGAATATCGAGCAATGGCTATGGCCACATGTGAGCTAATTTGGATCAAACAGTAGCTCAAGGAGTTGAAATTTGGTGAGATTAGTCAGATGGGACTTGTGTGTGATAATCAAGCTGCTCTTCATATTGCGTCAAATCCAGTGTTCCATGAGAGAACTAAACACATCGAGATTGACTGTCACTTTGTTAGAGAAAAGATATTCTCGGGAGATACTGCTACAAAATTTGTGAAGTCGAATGATCAGCTTGCTGATATTTTCACCAAGTCCCTCACTGGTCCTCGTATTAGTTATATATGTAACAAGCTCGGTACATATGATTTATATGCACCAGCTTGAGGGGGAGTGTTAGTTTCATTGTATAAATAGTAGTAAATAACCCTAATCCCATATGTATTAGGAGTTGGACATGTATTGTATATATATATATAGGGCTCATTGTATCATTGTCATAATTAATCAATAATATATTTTTCTCCCGTGCTTTCTCACACCCTAGTTATAACTAACCCCTTGCAAGTTAACTCCTGAATAGTCCATGCAAAACTGACCTTCTGAAAATGACAAGAAACTAAGCATTCATCATTCCTATCTTGGTAAAACTCAAATTCACATCTCAAAGCGAAGAATCCGAGATTTTAAACTCATTACTTATGCTGAACACTCTGATTCAGTTATTTAGCTAGAAAATAGATTGATGAATCAAAGCAGAAGGGATAAAAAAAAAGCCACATCTCTGCATGAAAAAGCAAAATGGCAAGGAAAAGCTATGAAGCTTCTTGATGGAAAAACAACTCACAGGTAAAGGCTCTTTGAGGTTTTACATAAACTTGATAGCACAAGACACTGATCCCCCGTGAAGACTTTGCAGTTGAACTTTAACTTCCTTTTGCTTCTTTGGATCCCCGAAACGTCTCTTTGAACACACTATGTTCAGCTTCTCCAAAACTAATGCATTTTTCACCAAATTTCTTAAAAAAGAAATTTCTGTATCATTACCATGAAAATTGGTGTATGTCACTGTCTTGAGACTAGACAAGAAACAGGATGGTACAGATCCCAAGTTCCAGTCATCTTCACAAAGGCGCATGCAGGGGGCAAGTCCCTGAATGGAAAGAAAAATGAAAAATAAAAAGAATTTATAAATAAGTCCATAATGGCAAAGTATTTCTACCTCAGAAAAATGAAGTGATTGCAACTTTGGCAGACATTGGAGCAGTTCCTTCAATGGTCCAATCGTATGATTTTCAAGTTCCATACTCAACTCCAAATGCATCAAGTTATAAAATAGTGGAAGTCGGTCTTTCTCTATGTCTGCGATGAAGAGAGACTTGCCAAGCAACACGTGGGATCACAGAAAAGGAAAAGAAAAAAGATCAGTGCCGCATATTTAGACATTCAACAGTCTAGACTGTCATGTTCTGTAGCTAATTCCGTCCTGTAAATAATTACCTCAATAGCCCTGCTAGATATTCTCGCAGCGTTAATTTTGTGCAGCCCTCTAAAGAGCTTAACAGCACGAAAAGCAATTTGATTTCGCTTCTCATAGAGAATTGGGATGTGAATAGATGCATAAACTGAGGGGGATAGATTATACAAATATATCTCATTTGAGAGATAACCACTGTACTTTAGGAAACTAAGACTTGCTGCATCAATCTTGATTTCGCAGCCATTTAGATCGTCAGTGGAGCCAAAGAAAGGCAAATCATCAATTGTCAAACTCTTCAATGTAGGGATTGAAATTGCGACATGCTTCAGGTTCATCCATTCACAATCTAATATAGCCAACTCTCGAAGCATAGGGCAACCAGAAAACAGCCTCTGGGTTGAGCTATCATCCCGAAATGTGACAAGACATAGGTGCAACGTTCTAAGGAAAGGAAAAAAGGTACTAGCAGGTAGTTCAAGAACACAATTCATTTCAAGTTTTAGAGAAGTAAGTGTCTTGCTACTGAAAACACATTGAGGCAACATAAAAGGCTCTTCTACAAAAAGGCAAAGATCAAGCTCTTTAACGTTATGCCTAATAGCAGCTAAAATCCATAAACAAACATGAGAGGCACTGAAGCAAACACGGCAGGAAAGGCGAAACTTTTTGATGTCTGATTCTTCTCGAAGTTGAAGAACTCTCTGGACAAAGTGCATGAAACAAGTGACGTTCACAGGATAACCAAAAATCCCACTTGAGTAGAGCAATGAGTCATCAAAGTCAATGTTTTCAACACAAGTCCAAAGATTCTTCCACCTTGTTGATAGTATACACGTCCCTACAACATCTCTGGTAGGAAGATATGAAAGAATGTGATGAAGAATGGAATCAGGTAAATTGCTGATCTTATCTTCTCTGTTATCAATGTTATGCTCTTCCAAAGCATTTTGCCATTTGAAGCAGTTAATTGTGTGCCACCTACGCCCTGGACCGGCAAAAAGGCAGTTATTAGGTCTAACATAGCAGTAAAGAAGTAGAAAGGAAGAACATAAATGCAAGTTGAAGCTTAAGATTTTCGTTAGCTGAAGTGTGGAAACCAAACAAAAGAAGATTTGGATCTCTAACGTCATCAATGATTTACTTCGCTGTCCGACAATCAAAGTATTTACAAGTTCGTAATGACATCCAAATCGTATCTTAAATGAGAAAACAGAAGAATCAATTATCAACCTAATGCATTAGAAGTTCTCACAAGTGAATCACGACGTTCCAATGAAATAGAACCCTTCTCCAACGGATGAAGGAAACAGTACGGTTGATATGTGATAATACATTAATGTTAGACACCAAAGAAGTTTTATATTTCATATCTTGAAAGAGAAGATTACAAGGTTATTTATACTACTAATTCACCTAATCTATTAGTTGTCATACACCTAATACACCTACTTTATGACTTGTATACATGTTCCTGTATCTCAACACTCCCCCTCAAGTTGGAGCATATATATTGATCATGCTCAACTTGTTACAGATATATTCAACTCGAGCTCCATTCAAAGCTTTTGTGAAAATGTCTCCCAATTGATCTCCAGTTCTAACATGACCTGTAGAGATGAGCTTTTGTTGAATCTTTTCACGAACAAAGTGACAATCTATTTCAATGTGCTTAGTCCTTTCGTGAAATACAGGATTAGAGGAGATATGAAGAGCAGCTTGATTATCACACCACAACTTTGCTGGCAATGTAGTTTGGAAGCCAACTTCACTTAATAGTTGATGTACCCATACAACCTCACACACAGATTGTGCCATAGCTCTGTATTCTGCTTCCGCACTAGATCGAGATACGACATTTTGTTTCTTACTCTTCCATGAAATCAAGTTTCCACCAACAAAAACGCAATATCCTGTCGTGGATCTCCTATCGGCTTTTGACCCTGCCCAATCTACATCTGTAAAACACTCAATGTTAGTGTGTTCATTATTCTTATATACTAGACCCCGTCCTGGAGATCCCTTTAGATAACACAGAATCTGCTCCAGAGCCGCCCAATGCTTGTCTGTTGGGGAAGACATAAACTGACTTACAATGCAGACAGAGTATGCGATATCGGGACGAGTTACTGTAAGATAGTTCAGTTTCCCAACCAATCTCCTATACTTCTCCGGATCTTCGAATAACTCACCATCTTCTTTCACGAGTTGTGTGTTAGGAACCNAGACAAGAAGATACCTTTCTTGCTCCGTGTAACTTCAACTCCCAAAAAATACTTTAATTGCCCTAAATCTTTCGTCTGAAATTGAGTGTGAAGAAAAGACTTTAGAATTGAAATTCCTGCAATATCACTTCCAGTAATAACAATGTCATCAACATATACTACCAATAAAAGAATACCATCATCAGACTTTTTATAGAACACCGTATGATCGCAATTGCTTTTCTTCATCCCATATTCTAGAACAACCTCACTAAATCTGCCAAACCAAGCTCGGGGACTCTGTTTCATCCCATAAAGAGATTTTCGAAGACGACATACCTTCCCACACTCTCCCTGAGCAACAAACCCAGGTGGTTGCTCCATATATACTTCTTCCTTAAGATCTCCATGTAGAAAAGCATTCTTTATATCAAGCTGATGCAGAGGCCAATCATAAGTAGCCGCCAAGGAAATAAATAATCGAACAGAAGCTAACTTGGCAACCGGGGAAAAAGTATCCAAATAGTCGACTCCATAGGTCTGTGCATACCCTTTTGCAACAAGGCGGGCTTTAAGGCGAGCTACTGTCCCATCGGTGTTAAACTTAACGGCAAATACCCACTTGCACCCAATAGCTTTTTTGTTAGTAGGCAGATCAGCCAACTCCCAAGTACCATTCTCATCTAAAGCCATCATCTCTTCTATCATTGCATCATGCACCCTGGATGGGACAATGCTTCACGAACAGTTTTAGGTATCCTTACAAAATCTAATGATGCAATAAATGAGCTAGAAGAAGTAGACAAATGGTCATAAGACACAAAAGAAGAAATAGGATAAGTACATTGTCGTGTACCTTTGCGAATGGCAATAGGAAGATCCAAGCTAGGATCTGAAACACAGGAGGTTGGATCTACCGACGAAGCAGACGGAGGTAAAGGATCGGATGCTGAGGGTTGTTGTCGCCTGGTATAAACACGAAGAACAGGTGGTTGCTCGGATGGTGGATCAAGGGAAACGGGTAACTGAGGAAGAGGCGTTGGAGAACTAACTGGATGTGTGACAGTGTAGACTAAAGTATCATCTTCTTCCTCAGAACTGTTACAAACATATGTAGAAAAGAACGGATAATTTTCAATGAATGTGACATCGACAGACACTAAGTACCTTTTTAGATCTGGAGAATAACACCTATAACCTTTCTGAAGACGTGAGTACCCTAAGAACACACACTTAAGGGCCTTTGGATCTAATTTAGTTACCTGTGGACGAACATCACGAACAAAACAAGTACAACCAAATATTTTGGGTTCAATAGGAAATAATGGCTTAGAGGAAAAAAGAATGTTATAAGGAATATTACCATGAAGTACAGAAGACGACATACGATTTATTAAAAAACAAGCTGTAGAGACGGCATCAGCCCAAAAACATTTTGGCACTTTCATTTGAAAGAGGAGTGCTCGGCCTACTTCAAGAAGATGTCTATTTTTTCGTTCCGCAACCCCATTTTGAGAAGGGGTGTCAACACAAGAAGATTGATGTAGAATGCCATTTGTAGCCATATAATCTTTAAACAAATCCGAAAAATATTCTTTTGCATTGTCACTCCTTACATTACGAACGGAAACATTAAAATGAGTTTTTATTTCAGCACAAAAAGCACAAAAAATTGAAAACAACTCCGAACGATTTTTCATTAAATATAACCAAGTAACACGAGAATGATCATCCACAAAGGTAACAAAATATCTAAAACCAGTTTTAGAGATAATAGGACATGGACCCCAGACATCGGTGTGAACTAACTCAAAAGGTAAGTCGACCCGTTTATTGACTCTAGAAACTTTAGGAAGGCGATGGTGTTTAGCAAACTGACATGACTCACAATCTAAAGAGGAAATACTCTGAAACTGAGGATACAACTTCTTCAAACTAGACAATGATGGATGACCCAATCGACAATGTACGTCAAAGGGAGACAACACAGTTGAACAAGAAATGGATTTCGGCACCTGTGATTCAAGAACATAGAGACCCCCAGACTCAGAACCTTTACCAATAATCTGCTTCGTCGTAAGATCCTGAAAAAGACAATAATTGGGAAAAAATGAGACACAACAATTTAGAGTACGAGTAAGTTTACTGACAGATATTAGATTGAAAGAAAAATCAGGCAAATTTAAGACGGAACTAAGGGAAAGAGAAGATGTTGGGTTAACAGTGCCAGACCCTAAAACATATGAGGTAGACCCATCGGCTAAAGTAACTGTGGAACATTGGGTATGTGACTGAAAAGTGGAAAAGAGTTTAGAGTTACCTGTCATATGATCTGTGGCACCAGAATCAATGACCCATTTGGATGACGAAGAGAGGAGACACTTAGTGGTTTTACCTGACTCGGGGATAGTATTGATAGGAGGAGATGATGACTGAGATGGTGAAATAGTCTCGGAAGTGGCGATGTTGGCATACTGTGATCTTTTGTTCTTATTCTGAAGCTTCAAACAATAACGTATGGTATGACCGAGCTCATGACAATAAAAACATTCAACTTCCCCTTGCTTTAGGTCTCGACTATCGCTACTCCGATTGCGATTACTATGACTCCTATTCTTTTGGACGCGGCTAAGCAGAGCACCACTATCGATCGTGGCTGTCGGACCTGGATGAGACTTTTCAGTACGCAACACTCTTGTAAAGGCCTCTTTCAAGGAAGAGATAGCAGTCCCAGATAAAATCTGCGATTTGGCCCCTTCAAATTCGGGAGAAAGACCAGAAAGGAAACTCATGACCGCCAGTTGTTCACGCTGAGCCTGTTGTACCTTCACATCTGGACTAAACGGCAGTATAACATTAAGCTCATCATACACTTTCTTAAACTCTGAGAAGTAAGTGGTGAGAGAGCGATCTTGCATGGATGGATGGTAAAATGCCTGGCACACATCATACATGCGAGACAAGTTTCCTTTGCCAGAGTACAAAAAATCTAAATAATCCATTAGATCCTTCACATAATCACAATGAGAAACCAGATCATTTACCTCACTGTGCATCGAATTTTTAATTTGGAGAAACAATTTTGCATCCTCCTTTAGCCAGACTGATTTAGTCTCATCCTTGGGTGGATCATCAACCAAGTGGTTTTCTTTGTCGATGCTCCGCAAATAGAGACGGATCGTCTTACTCCAATCCATGTAATTGGAACCCATGAACTTATTCTCCGTAATTTTGGACATAACCGGAATGACATCAACTATAGGTTTCGTCATGTTGCAAAAAAAAATTGCAGAATCGAACAGTGAGGAGAAACAACGGTCGAAGTGAACAGTAAAAAATGAAAGTGGTAAGAAAAATATTCCAAGAGTACCAATTTGGTCGGAACAGTAAGGAGAAAAATCTGTAAAGAAGCTGTCAGATGAAAAAGTTGCCGGAAGATGCTCCACGCGCCGGCGCGTGGCTTTGGTTGGTGGCGCGTGGGTGAACAGTGGCGGCGCGTGAGAGAGATTCTGGCGACGAAATTTTCAGGGCAGGGGCGCCTGACGATGGGTGCTTCAATGGTGTGGGAGGTGAGAAAAAAAATGGAGAAGGAAGTAGGAATACTGTCGGAACAGTGGTCGGAACAGTGTTTTAAACAAAAAAAAAATATCGAACGGGAAACATTTCCCAGCAAAACAAATTGATGAAAAATTCAATGCTCTGATACCATGTTAGACACCAAAGAAGTTCTATATTTCATATCTTGAAAGAGAAGATTACAAGGTTATTTATACTACTAATTCACCTAATCTATTAGTTGTCATACACCTAATACACCTACTTTATGACTTGTATACATGTTCTATACATGTGCTATACAAGCTGTTACAACAGCCTGTATCTCAACAATTAATATCAACAATAGAGGAATCCCACTTGGCCATATTTGGGACAAGGTAGGGGAAGGCAATATAATGGGCATAAGATCTGTAACAACAAAATCTGGACTGGATCAGCTGAAAATCCGTTCAGCCGAATCGGAGGCTAGTTTAGCTGAGCTGAGTAGCTTGGCCGAGCTAGGGGTAGCTCATTCAATCCAAGGACTACTTCAACTGAGACGAACACCAGTTCAGCCAAGACGCAGACCAATTCAACTGAGTTGAAGACAAAAGCTTTGAACCCATGTCAACCAATCAACCGGATAATGATTTTTGAGTCTTCATTATAACAGGTTAAGCTTAAGATGAGTCTGAGTCAATTAGATTAGCATGAATTTGATCACACCTAGACTGAACTAAGTCCAAGGAGTTAGGCCAGAGAATCAATCAAGATCCAAGTTACCGTGGGAAAAGCTTAACACATTTGACAGAGAAACTTATAAGCAAAGGATCTAGTTAGTAACTAACTTCCCATGTACTGAGAGACAAAGGAACAAACCAGCCACTTGATGCAATCCTTAAAATACAACAAAGTCAGCTGAGCAAACTATCAATTATCGCCACAACATGGGGGCATAATCTACTAATGCAGACTTAACGAACTCGTCTAGAAGAGTGTGGACAAATTGTTAGGATAGCTAATTTCCATCTCTAACTCTATAAATATATAAACTTATCATTTATCAACAACTTTTTCAATAGGACATCATCCATCCAACACAACACACCATGTTATCCTTTTTTGGTCAATTTTATTCCATGCAGTTTATTTTAGTTTTTCATCTTACATCCAAGTATTTACAACTTTCACTTGCACACTTCTTAAAATTTCATCCCCTCTTTAGTCTAGTCCTATTAACAACCTTAACTTTCTTCCACACTAGTGTTGCAACTTGTACTTGCAAGTACCTTACATGAAGAGACCTGTTAAACTCTAACATTGATGATGGGAATGAGTTGTTGTCACCTTATATATGTCTTGGATAATCCTCAACTTATGAACTAATTATTAAGGTTGAGCCAGACGCATCCCTATTTTTTTTTACCCAATGTTGGACTCTCATGTTATGTTGCTCACACTCCACATATCCCGAGTTGGGTGTGTGGCAGTGTAAGAGTCCCACATTGGTCTCCTTCCTTACATGATCTTATGATCTTGAATAAAATATTCTCACCTTATGAGCAGTGACAAAGCCACATGTTCCTAAGGTCAGTCGAAAAATTTCACTGTGGATATAGGTAAAATATTACGTTTTACAGGTATATAACACATATTGAACACCCTTTGTCGGATAATTTTTTCACTTCTTTTAGATTTGAACACCATTGGAGAAATTTCTAGCTTCGCCACTGCTTATGAGCTACCAATCGTTGGGAATTAGGCCCAAGGTTCATTTCTAGTCAAAGGAATAGAGTCTCTTCTCCATAGGAATCATCACAAACTTTTGAGAATCATAACGTGTCATTTGGCTACAAACTACAGAGCTGACTAAACTCAGTCGTCTAATACACCTTGCCAACAAAAGATCAAATGTATTTGAAGAAACCAAGAAGAAATCCAATATCAACAGCGGCAATTGAAAAAGCTAAAGAAAGGAGCCACCTTTACTTAAAAAATGGAATAAATAATAGAAAATAAAATACGAATATAAGCTTTATGCAATTCGATAGTAGCATCAACAACCCCAGAAGCCATAACCCAAAAAGAAAACAGAGAAGAGAGTGAAAGGTGGAGCTCACTAGTGATCATAGTTGATATTTGACCCGACAAACGAACCGAATGCCTTCGTTAGCGGCGAAGGTTGGTTATCACAGAGAAGCCTGAACCCGGCAACATCCGAGTCGGTGTGTGTGCATATCGTCAATCGTGTGACGCCTTTAGTAGTAATGATGGGAAGCACGCTTTCGTCACGTGACCCCAAATTCTGTACTCCATTTGACAAATCCTACTTCCTACACTTGGATGGCGCCCATTTGGTTTCTGTTCTTTTTTTATTTTTGGCTCCAATTTTTTGGGGAGCGTTGTTATAGAAAAGATATCATAAAAGCTCTCATTTTCGAAGAAGTTTTCATATTATTGGAATAATTGGCATAATACATTAAAAATCCAAATGCCGTTTTTTTATTTGTTTTGTAAACTTCAAGTCACTTTTGATTAAGAAATGAAAAAAAACTAGTTCAAGCATTAGCAAAAGTAGAGGGGGAAACGTAATGCTATGCCGGGGCGGACCTAGAGCATTCAATACGGGTTTTCGGGAACCCAATAACTTTTGCGTAGATCCTGTATTTATATTAAGAAATTCATAAAATATTTGTAAATATTTAACTAAACTCAGTTATTATTGTATATTAATTTAAAATTATGGTAGAAATCCATAAGTATCAAATTCTAAATCCGTCTCTGATGCTATGTAATATATAGTAGTATTACTGTTTTATCAAAGAAACTTAACTCGACAATATTTAGGGCGATTGTTTATGCTGATCATTGCGAAGGATGCTCATAAAGTTGAGAATATGACAAAAATAACAGAAAGTGTAGTCTTTATGATACCATCAAGTGACATCTATTCAAATCTTCACTTTATGCCCACCACTTGCAGGTGCAAAAATATGTGATAAGTGCGCCGATTCAAAATAAAACATAACTGCGCATCCGGGGAATCGAACCCCGGTCAGTACCGTGGGAGGGTACTATGATACCACTACACCAGATGCGCTTGCATGCTGCTGCAGCTGCTTGAGTTATCTCTGACAGACATTTTTCGTAATTTATAGTAATCGGGTTGCCTAGACGGGGTGGGCATCGGTCGGTTCGGTTCGTTTATAAATATTATCGATTTAGCATATCGGTTATCGGTTTACAAATTTGATAAACCAATAACAGAACCGATAAGATATCGGTTAATCGGTTATCGATCATTATCGGTTCGGTTATCGATTTACCCGATAAGATAACTCAATCTAGAGTTAAGCAAAAAATAAAAGACAATTCACTGACTTAAGCAAAAAAGAGAATAACTCACATACAGTATACTAAAGACTTACGCTGGGAGTAACTAGTAAGGTCTATGAAGAATAAAGATGAAGCAATTGAAGAGTAGGGCTGAGAAAGAATATGAGAGAATGAACTGAAACTCTTAGCATTTGTATATACTTAAGGGTAAAGTCATAATCTTATTAATTCTTATTGGGTTATCGGTTAACCCATTAACAAAATTGGCAAACCGATGCCCGCACCGATAACCCAATAGTCAAAAAATTCTAAACCGTTACCGGACCGTTAACCCAATAACTCGATACCGTTAACCCAATAAATAATTAACGGTTCGGGTTATTGGTTTTAACCGATATATGCCCGGCCCTATTTTGAAACCCATACTGGAATAAGTTAGTATAAAATTAGCTTGTGGGATTAGGAGCTATTGGATACTCTTTAATTTAACAGGGTAGAGACACATTGAAATGTTTCTAACAATTATCGTACAAACTTTATATTTTACAACTATTTTTTGTGTCATTTTTATACATACTAAACTTAAGTGAAATAAAGGAGTATAAAGCTAGTCCTCCCTAAGTAATCGGCCAAGATGATTTTAACTCAACAGATAACAACATCCGAAAGGGGCATCATAATTGGCGCAAGAGCTTTTAATGTTTCGTATAACTTTTAATATTCAACAAAAGTCAGAACTAGTAACATAAAAAGTTATTAGGGCAATGAATGTCACATTCTTCATTAATCGCTTAATCATATAGTTTATATATAACCCGAAAGGTTATCACTTATTTTTAAAATGAATTCTGTGTTTCGAGGCCTTAAAAGCCTCTTTTAGCATCACCTCAATTTGTGTACGTAGTCCGGGCGCGTAGCAAGAAAGCCTATATGTGAAAAATAATAAATTTTGACTATTAAATGAATTAATTTGACTTCGGTCAACGTTTTGGGTAAACGGACCCGGACCCAAAATTTGACAGTCCCGGAGGGTCCGTCGGAAAATATGGGACTTGGGCGTATGCCCGGAATCGAATTCCGAGGTCCCAAGCCCGAGAAATGAATTTTTAAAGAAAATTATTTTCTAAAATTATTTATAAGGTTTGGAAATGAACTTTGATTAGAACATATTGGTATCGGACCCGTATTTTGGTTCTGGCACCCGGTACAGGTTTTATATACGATTTAAGATAATTCTGTGAAGTTTGATGAGAAACGAAATCCATTTGATGTGATTCGGACCTTAAATGCAAAATTGATGTTTAAGAAAGTTTTGAGAAATTTCATGGATCTTGAGGTTTAATTTGATGTTCATGATGTTATTTTGGTGATTTTATTTCATGAATAAGTCCGTAGGATGTTTTTGAGGTTTGGCGTATATTTAGTTTGGAGCCCCGAGGGCTCGGGTGAGTTTTAGATAGGTCACGGGGTGCATTTTGAACTTAGAAAATTGCAGGAATTTTGCTGGTGTGATCAAGCCTGCAGGCTTCGCATTTGCTGGTGTGATCTGGCCTGGCTCGCAAATACGACTGTCGCAAATGCAAGGGCATGGTCGCAAATGCGAACCAACCCAGACCTGTCTTACCTCGCAAATGCGAAGCTTCCCAGCTTGGCCAGTGATCGCAAATGCGACCAATGTGTCGCAAATACGGAAGTCGCAAATGCGAAAGTCCAGCATTTCTGAAGGGTTCGCAATTGCGAACCCCTGTTCGCAATTCCCATATCAGAGACATGCAACTTTTATACTTAGACGATTTTAAAACCCATTTTTCATATCCTCTCAAACATAAACAGACTTAGGCGATTTTTCAAGGATTTCTTCTTCTCCGAATCAACTGTAAATCATTTTTAACTAACTTACTTCAATTCTTAACATCTTTTAACATTATTTCAACTTCAAATCAATGATTTTCATGGGAGAAATTGAGTGTTTTGGGTAGAACCTAGGTTTTTTAAAAATTGAGGATTTGGACCTCGACTTGAGGTCCGATTTCGAAACAAATTATATATTTGAGTTCGTGGGGGAATGGATGATCGGGTTTTGGTTCGTACTTCGGGTTTTGACCATGTGGGCCCGAGGGCGATTTTTGACTTTTTGGATAAAACTTTGAAAAATTCATTTTTATGCATTCAAATTGATTCATTTAGCGTTTATTGATGTAATTAAGTAACTTGTGACTAGATACAAATGAATTGGTGGTGGAATCGAAGGGTAAAGCTATAATTGAAGCGTGAATTGTATTCGTGGCATCGAGGTAAGTGCTTAGTTTAACCTTAACTTGAGGGATTAGGAGTTGAGTCTTATTTGCTATGTGGTAACTGTTGAGTACGACGTATAGGCATGGTGACGAGTATCTATACGTTGGTGTCTAGCATGCCCGTGGGTCTTATATTATAATTTTCATGACTTCGTTGTATCTTTCATGCCTTGTTGATGGTTATTATATGTTGAGTAATGTTTGTGGTAGGAATTGTGAGCAATGAACACTGAGGAGAATTGGCACAAGTTGTAAAACGAATTGTGAAAGTGTAAGTGATAATTGAATCTCTAGAGCTTTGGCTAGAGTTATGAAGTGAATTGTGAAGTAAAAGTGAGAAAGAAAAGAAGTTATTATGTTGATACCCTTGCTGGGCTATTGTTGATTTATTGGTTATCTCCCTTTGCCGAGATGTTGATATTTTTGATCTTCTTCCCTTGCCGGGATTTAATTGTTGAATTGTTATTCCCTTGCCTAGATCTTTATTGCAATTTCATTTATTCCCCTTGCCTTATTGTTTGTGATTATTATTTGGGTGAGGAAAAGCATTAAAGCATGAAGGGTGATGTCGTGCATTGTTTGTTTGTGAGGAAAGAGTATAAAGCACGAAGGGTAATGCCGTGTATTATTGTGAGGAAAGAGTGTAAAGTACGAAGGGTGATGCCGTACCGCACGATTTACCATTCTGTGCCGATATTATTGATTATCTGGTGAGGAAAGAGAGTAAAAGTATGAAGGGTGATCTCGTGCACCTTTTTATTATATGATTGCCTTGGTGAGGACGAGAGTAAAAACATGAAAGGTGATGCCATGCATTTATTGATTTCTAATCATTTGTTGATATTCTAGTTATGCTGTTTCTTTCGTTTATTTGATGTCTTTCTATTCGCAGTTGTTATCTACCCTACAACATGATTCCCCTCCCATTTTGACTGGTTATTCCTATATTTTTTTCTGCTGTATATATATTTGAACTGCACAGGTTTATGTGGTAGTCTGGTCTAGCCTTGTCACTACCTCGCCGAGGTTAGGCTAGGCACTTACCAGCACATAGGGTCGGTTGTGCTGATGCTATACTCTGCACTCTTTTGTGCAGATCCCAGTGCTGTTGACTTCAGACCGTAGTTGGAGGCTACCTTCAGTCCACGCGGAGATCCAAGGTAGACCTGTAGGCGTCCGCAGGCCCTAACATCTCCTCTATCCTTATTTCCTGTTTTATTTTCCTTACATTCAGAAACAGTGTGTTGATATTTTCTTCAGACTTTGTATGTAGTAAATCTTAGACCATCTGTGATACTGTGACACCAGTTCCAGATAGTCGAGACTCAAACAGTTGTATTAGATATTCATGTTCAGATAGCTTATTTCTTCTTTCTTCCGCTTATGTTAAATTTCGCTGTTTAAATGTTATTATTCAAAATTGTTAATGAATATAAAATGAGTAAAAAGGGTAAATTGTGCAATTAGTTGGCTTGCCTGGCTTGTATTAGTAGGTGCCATCACGACTCCCGAGGATGGGAATCCCGGTCATGACAAGTTGGTATCAGAGCTATAGGTTACATGGGTCTCACAGTTCACAGACAAGCTTGTAGAGTCTGAGGGATCGGTATGGAGACGTCTGTATTTATTCCCAGCGGCTACAGAGTTAGGAAAATTTCACATCTTCTCTTTCCTGTCGTGCGGTTTGGTTTCTCAATGCTGATTGAATTTCTATTATGTTCTCTCGCAGATGCCGAGAACGCGTGCTTCCTCATCTGCTGACCAACTGCCTGAGCCCCCAGCAGCAGCTCCCACAAAGGGTAGAGGGCGAGGCCGAGGCCGAGGCTGAGGTAGGGGCAGAGCTCAGCCCCGAGCAGCAGCACCAGCAGCAGAGCCTCAGGTTGATTTTGATGATGAGGTTACGACCCCAGCAGCTCCAGTGGGCCCAGCTCAGGTCCCAGAGGGGTTTATTGCCACCCCAATTCTTCAGGATGCTCTGGTCCGTCTAGTGGGCCTTATGGAGAGTGTCACCCGGGCAGGCTTGCTTCCTATAGCACCAGCCGTATCTCGGGTTGGAGGAGGAGCCCAGACTCCTGCTACTCGCACTCTGGAGCAGGTAGCTCCCCAGTTTCAGACTCCAGCCGTTCAGCCAGTTGGAGCAGCAGCTATGTCTACCGATGCTTTGTGGAGATTTGACAGGTTCACCAAGCTCTTCACTACTACTTTCAGCGGTACATCTACTGAGGATCCCCATGATTATCTAGACAGCTGTCATGAGGTTCTTAGGAACATGGGGATAGTTGAGTGATGTTTAGCATAAAGTATATGTATATTTCTATGTATATCGCCTCATATTTTACTTTTATTTTATGAAGTTGGGATGTTAAATGCTATGATTTATATTAATTTGAAGTGTTTTTACTTGTAGGAATGATTCGGGAGCAATTGGGGGCGAAACGTGCAAGAATTGAGCCAAAACGAACAAAATCAGAAAACTATGCATTTGGGTGCCACAGGCAGCGCCTGGCGCCACCTGTGGCGCTAGAGGCAGAATCAACAATTTGGGAAGCGCCCAGGAGGGCGCCTGGCGCTAGCCAAGGCAGCGGTGATGTGAATTTTCTCCAATTTCGCCCGGGACAAGGTTATTTCGGTCCTAGACCTACCCAACATGTATAAAAGCAAGACTAAATATATTTTTTGAAGGAAGAACGTTTTTGAGAGGAAAACACAATCACAGAGCCGCAATGGAGGCCGGGTTTCGTCTTTTCTTCCACCAAACTTGGTAATTTCTATGTTTTTTTGTATGATTTGTTGTTTGGCTAGCATGTTTATGTAGAGCTAAACTTCACGTTCTAAGGTTGTGGTTCTTTCATAAATATTATTATTCGGATATTGATTTTGATTTATTAGTTTATTTATTCAATCCCACACTTAATTATTTGATTGCTTGATTACCAATTGAATACTATCTACAGATCTAGAATTGAACTCGAAAGTGGGAATTCTAGATTGCATATAGGATTGAGTAGAGCAAGTTCTTGAACCTGGGAATCGGGGAACAGATTCGCAGTTAGGATAGACATATACCTAATTGCCTTGCTTGGTTGATTTACAGGAATTATAAATGCATTCTTGTTGATTCTAACTCCATTGACATATAGGCATTAGGTTAGCATGAATAGGCGAGTAAGAACTGGACAGATTCTTATGAGCAATATTGACCCTGTTATCACCGGATCTCCGACGACCATCGGACCAGGTAAGACCCCTAGCCCCAGCCCACCCCACCCCACCCCAGTCTTCTTTCCCTCTCTTTCTCTTTCCTGTTTTGGATCTCCTTTTTCATCTCTTCTT
>MU757177.1:68876-85887 GCA_026770625.1 Nicotiana glauca
GGGGGGGGGGGGGGGGGGGGGGGGAGTGCTGGCGTTTCGCGTTATACGCCAGCACGTCAGGGAGTTAAGTAGTGCGTACAAAGATTTGCGAAAGTGGTAACAATTTTAACGTAACGTTTGATGACCACGATTTCCGGGTGTAGTTGACTGGGTCTTCAAATATACTCGTTCATTTTTTGAGTACTCAGCCCTCCGATAACTATAGTTTGCGGGATGAAGTCGATTGTACCCGGTAATGAATCCATTCGTTCGTATCTTATTCCGGAGCTTTATTTGTCACGTATCATTCTCTTGTACGCCACGTGAAAAATATAAATTTTACCAATACAAAAATCTAAAAGTTCTTTAGCAGAACTAGTTGTATGGGTCAAAATCTGACCGTAGTGGACGTCCCCAAGAGGAATGATAAGGGGTCCACCGAGCTGTAATCACGCCCAAGTGGAGAAATAGCAAAGAACACCTCGCCAGCGTCGGGGTCAAATCGTCGATAACATACCTCATGGAGCAAATATTGTTTCCGAGCAATGACGAAAAGGTACAGTCGTAAGAAAGTACGTTAGTCAAAGACTATGGATAAAAAGGGAAAGGAACTATATATAGGAGGGGGGAGCTCTGAGAAAGGGGGAATTTTTTCGGACAAGAGACAACAGAAGAAACAGAGGGAATGAGAGGAAACAGAGGAAACAAGGGGAAGAAAGAAGAATCTCTCGTTTATCAACAATTACTTCACTTTCCCTCACTTTACTCCTTCGTTTATGATACATTTCTGTTCTAGATGTAAGCTCATCTCTCGTGTTTGTCGTACGATTATCACATTAATAAATCTAATACATTTTTACCCTTCATTATTTCACACTTTACATGCTTGGATCTAAAGTTAATTATGTTTGGCTAGGATTTACCCTCTAAATTATAGATAAAATGATTTTACAAAAGAGTTCTAAACTTTTTGCTCAAACGCTAGCTAGTTGAAGGTATATATGTTTATGCACCGTTGGATTTAGCCCTGAAAGTTTTTCAGAAAAAACACATAAATAGAATCTGCGAGTAGTGAAAAAAATAATCTGAATTTGGTCCCTAGCGCAAATAGATATAGATCCAGGACTCTTCACATTTTTTCTTGAGGGTGAACTAGAAAACTAAAGTTGGTAGCTTACGAAGAAAAGGAGAGCGTATAGATCGACAAGAGATTAAATCACAGTGATCTCAATCCTAATTGGTAGTAAGAATTAGGTTCAGTTTCGGACTTTGGTTTTCCTCACCAAATTTTCTATCCAGTTTATTTTTTATAAATATCATTTATCTCATTCATATCTATCTAAATACAATAGCTAATTGTTTACTAGCGCTGTGCACTATCTTTTAAGCATTTTTTTTTGTGATAATAAGAATCATTCTACATTTTGCTAGTGGTTAGCATCAACCATCAAATATATATTCTGTTTACCTATTTATGAAGGTTCTTTATCTTACGCACGTTGGTTTCTTACGAATGTTGATCGAATTAAGTAATTATAGAAGAAATTTTGACATAATTTGACTTTTTTTTAATAAAAGAAAAAATGGTAAAAATTAAATGGTATTGTTAAAGGGTTATGTTTCAAATACTTAATATATTAATCATCTAAACTAATCTATATAAGTTAAGAGTGCATGCATGAATCAACCTACGAATCAAGTGGTGGTATTCATACTTCCAAAACTCTTCGTTTGGATTGGGTTCCGTGAAGTGTTGGGGGAAACCATTAGTATTATAATCTGGGCATTCATGATCATTTAATTTGTTTATTACAAATTGCTTGAAGTCCTTTGCGTACTCGCACAGGTAATAAGGTTATATGTGTTGTAACTTGTAAATACATTAGGTTTAGCTTATGTATTTAAATATGTTTTTTGTAGCGTTGTATCTGCTCTCTTCAATTCATATTAAGTGACCAATTTGACCTTTTATTTTGGTCCAAAATAATTATTTATTTATATAATAAAAAAAATTAATTTATTTTTTCAAAATTACTCTTATGTACGCATCCCTAAAAAGTCTTTTACTCAATACATTTATAACTATATTGTAATATTTAATTAAGAATAATTTAATCTACTAACTATTTTTGTCTAGAATTTGGTATTTAGTTAATGAGTGCGCCGAATAAAAAATGACCACTTAATGCCATCCAAACCGAAGGCAATGAACGTGATAAACGCGCATATTTAATAGTTTGGTCTCTTGAGATTTGTGGGGACCGAATTTACACACTTACAACCCGACCCAATGGAAATTGCGGGGCAGATAGTCCACTAATTAGTAAGGGGTCGTTTGGTTTGTTGAAATAAGTTTTTTTTTAACGCATCCCAAATTAGGAGGATCTTTAGTATTTTCACACTTTTTCTCCGGCGTGATTCGAACCCAAGATCTAACGATCGTGGGTGGAGGTGCTTTTACCAACTGAGCAAGCTTCACTTGTCAATTAGGGATTATACTCCCAAGAAAAATGGTAAAATTCTATATTTGGTATAATTTTTAATTAGTAATTTCAAGATTATTTATATTATAACTAGTAGTATTAGTACCTGAACGATGCGCGAACAAAAATTATATCAAATTGTAATTTGAGTAATTTGTATTAGTGTAAATAATCTTAAAATTTAAATTCTTTGATAAGAATTATAGATATTCATTAGATATTAATTAAGAAGTATGACATGAAACTATTTTTCATATCTTGTAGTGGACCTATTTTTCTCTATATTTGTGTAAATCCAACCACTTGATATTAGGACTTGCATTTTGTTTCAATCTTATTGATTTCCATCATAAAACTAAATTTGATTTGTCTCAATATAATCCTTATTAGATTTATTTAAACATTTTAGATCATATCATAAAAGTGCCAAGTGACTTTTTCTCAATATGCCACTTGGCTTAGTATTAAGCTTGACTATCATTTTTTAATATATAATAAAGATGATATAACATATTCTAGGTAGAATAACAATCTCAGGATTAATTAAAAAAATAAAACCATACATTATCCTTTTCCAATCTTTTCTCCCAGTATATTTTACTAAGAAAGACAAGATTAAAACTAAAAAATTTCAATTTCACGACAACAATAATAACAAATCTAGTGAAATCCTACGGTGGGGTCTTATAAAGGTAGATAGACTATTTTCGAAAGACCAGTTTATCGAGTTTAAATGAAACATATTGTTTATATTATATTTTATATATCTGGTTTTAATGTAATAAACTAAGAGCCCGTTTGGACATAAGAAATTTTTCTTTTTTTTCCAAAAATATTTTACTTTTTTTCGAAATCAGCATTTGTTCATAAATTTTTCAATTTTCACTTAAAGATGCATTTTGGGAATTTTCGAAAATTTGAAAAATTTTAAAAAGTTATTTTTCAAAAATTTCACTCATATCACTCACAAAACTTCAAGTACAACCAAAATTATATTCATGTCCAAACACAACTCTGCCCGTTTGGACATAAATTTTGATGGAAGATTTTTCCAATTTTTTTTTACTTTTTTTCGAAATCAGCGGTTGTTCATAAAATTCCCATTTTTCACTTGAATATGCATTTTGAAAATTTTCGAAATTTGAAAACTGCAAAAAGCTGTTATTCAAAATTCACTCAAATCACTCATAAAACTTCAAAAATAACCCAAACGGAAATTTATGTCCAAACAAAACTCTAAATTTCAAATACCATTTTCACTTGAAAATTTTTTTCACTATTTTTTCGAATTCTACAATTCTTATGTCCAAACGCCTACTAAATTTCAAATACCATTTTCACTTGAATTTTTTTTTTACCATATTTTGAAAGTTTACAATTCTCATATCCAAACCTCCGCTAAACATCTGCCAATAAAAATATATCAATAAAATTATTTTATAATTATTTGAATATCATTAATTCGTATTGCCCAAACAAACAAGCCCTAATCGCAATTTCGTTAGATTCAGCAAGTCACGAAATAAAAATAGTCACACGCAACAGTGGTGGGGGTGACCGGTAGCCAGATTATAACCATCCCGCTTGAAACGCCTGCGGGGCCTATACAGTATGCACACACACTCCCGCAGATACAGCTGAGTCCTCCCAATTCTCGAGAAATCGATTGTGAACGCCGACCACCGCATTCGCTTTCGTTTCTCCTCAAAACCCCATAGCTAAATCCAACATCTATATCTTTTCTCTGTGTGTGTGTGTGCCTGTGGAGATTTTGCAGATCTGTTGATTGTTTTATTAGGAGTATTAGCTTTGGCATTTTTGTAGGAGCTCTGCTTTGTTCAATTACCATGGTGTCCACGGCTAAGCTCAAATCTGTTGACTTTTACAGGTTTTTTTTCCTCTCTATTTCCATGTTCAATTAATTTGATTACCGGTGTGCTTTTCATATTTTTTCCAATTCCGATTTCCATCACATGCTGTAATCAAAGTCATTTTGAACCGCGAAAAACAGTAAATTTGGTTGTAATGTTACTGCCAAATAGCGTACTAGTGTTAATTCTTCGTTTTAATGTTTTTGTAGTGAATTAATTGAAGTTAGTGAAAATAGCTAGTGATTCAAATCTGATATAGTTGTTACCTTTAGAGATCAAATTGTCGTCTTTTTGTATTTATGTCTGTCTAATTTTCTGTAACTTGATTTTTCAACAAAACTGCAGTTGCATTACCTATCAAGTTATCGTTTCATCACTGATCACACATGTATACACGATCTTGCATGTATGCGCTTAAACACCATCATCTATAGAATACTCCTGTCTTTCCTTGTTAAAGTAGAAATCTAGCTGTGTTATCATTCTCCTTCTATGACCTGTAAATGTCTAGTAATTAGTTTGCTGTCGCTGCTCTTCATCTTTTTCTTGGAGGGATATTTTTGAGACAATAGTAGGATGAAATATATTTAGAAGAAGAGGAAGAAACATGTGGTAGTGCTTTCTTTCTAGCGGAAGGGAAGAAGGAAGATACAGAAATCTGGACTGAGTGCATAGTTTAACAGAATGTGCTCTCTATCTATCCAAAGGAAGGTTAATGTAGTACTTAAAGACCAAGCTTCTCCAGTTAAAAGCTGTTTTTCCATAGATTATTTTCTAATTCTAAGTTGATAGGCAAAGCCATAAGGAGTTCTCACTCTCTATCTTCCAAGTATTTATGTGATTATCAGGCGGGCTAGTAAATAGAAATAGTGAATGTCATGTTGGTTGAATGGCTTTGAGAAACCAATATTTGGTTGGAACAACAAAATGATGGGAAGATTGTGAGCAATATATATGTATTATACACACACACACACACACACACACACACACATATGTATGTATGTATATGGTTTCTCCTCTCCCAGCTATTGCGATTTTCTAGTTTTCATCTTCTGTTTAACTGTTACCTAAAACAAAGTGGGGAAGGGCAGTAGGGCTGGAATGACAGTTTAATTGTAGCATCTTCTTGTCTCCAAAAATGCATTTGTGGGAACATATCTACTAACTAACCATTTCAATGGAGTGCATTACAATTCCAAGATGCACGACCATGGAAGTAATGAATTCTTTACTTTACCTTGGCTTAATGCAATTAGAAAATTTTGTGCGAGTGCGTCCTGAATTGGGTGAAATCTTGCATCAACAATCCTCAAAACTACTCCTTCAGAATGTTGTGTAAATTTATTTTAATTTTTTACTGCAGGAAAATTCCCCGAGATTTGACAGAGGCATCATTATCTGGTGCTGGATTGTCCATTGTAGCAGCGCTTTCCATTATGCTTCTCTTTGGAATGGTAGGAAGTCAAAATTATTTGCCTTCATGCTTAAAGAACAAGTGGTAGAAGATAGTGAATTAAGTGCAATTGTTGCACCACCAATTTCTACTAGCTTTATAATAGACACGTTTTCCTAAATTGCTGGTTCAATTGTATCATAATACTGGTGTTGTTTTTCTTGTTTTATTGCATTTCCTTTCAAGTTCATATTATCAGAAGCAATGGTCATCAATGTTTGTATATTTGTCAGTTATCTTGTAGCTCACATTTTAATTCAATCGTGTTTATAACTTGTAGGAACTAAATAATTATTTGACAGTGACCACCACTACATCCGTTGTTGTTGATAAGAGTTCTGATGCGGAATTCTTACGAATTGATTTTAATATGAGGTATGATTCTGACACACCTTGAAAAAATATTCAGTAACCCCGTTTTCCTTTTTCTTCTACTAAATGCATGACATATAGATATTATCCATTTCTGAAGTGGAGGCGTTTTTGTTTAACATTCTTCTACTCTCAACTTTTTGTTGACACAAATGATGACACTACATGTGAAAAAAAATAAACTGGGTCATACCAAGAAGTTGATTACATATTAATGAATGTGTTGCTGGATTAATTATGTCAGTACTAATACAACACTTTCGGGGGTCTTCTCTTGCAGGGGTAAACTATATTGCTAGTTGTTTGTTTCTGTTCAGATGTTTCAAAATGCTTACAATGTCCTCATGTTTTCAGTTGATTTTCAAGTCATGCATTCCCTTCTATTATGCAATATTACTAAGCAAACCATTTCTGTAAGTTTATCCATAACACTTCGCGAAACTTTCTTGCAGTTTTCCGGCACTGTCTTGTGAATTTGCATCAGTGGATGTGAGTGACGTCTTAGGAACAGTAAGTTTCAACTCACTTCTTATGGACTTCATAATCTGAAAGAGAAAATGCTTTATCGAAACATCATGCAGTTTGATGTAGTTAGCCTTTAGCTTTTTGTTTATTCGTGATTAACAGATTTTTATATATTAATCTCAGAATAGGCTGAACATAACCAAAACAGTACGCAAGCATTCCATTGATAAAAACTTGAGACCTACTGGCTCTGAGTTTCATTCGGGATCAACTGCAAGAGAAATCAAACATGACGAGGAAGATGACGAGGAATATGGTGAAGGAGCTGTTTCCCTAAATGGACACAGTTTTGATAGAGTTTCTCACCAGTGAGTTATTAGCTATGCACCTTAGTCATCTGTTTTATTTTTGTGATGAAGTCTTAGTCATCTGTTTTAACTTCATTAATGTTCATCTCTTTATTTTTATTGTCACTCTCTTGACAGGTTCCCAATTTTGGTTGTAAATTTCTTTGCTCCTTGGTGCTATTGGAGCAACAGACTGGTATTTATCTATTTCAACCGAACTGCTACTTTGTTCTCTTTTTGTTTCTGGTTGTAAGCTAAGTTAAACAGAAAGTTGTAGATTTATATGACTTGCTTTAATGCCAAGAGGTGTGGATTTGCTGTCTGAGAGTGGGTTATTGATGTCCTGTCTTTCTCATAATGATCTGGGGAACGGGCTAATTTCAGGATTTTGTTTATGAATATGCACTTATAGTACCTGTACGCTTGTTTTTATGCAGCTAAGAATTGGATAGAGGGAAAAGATAGCATGCTATTCATATAAAAATGAAAACCAGATTACTTAATTAAATTGGAAGAAGAAGATAAGAATTATACACTAGCTCAAGTGCTCAACTAGTGTATAGTTTAAAGGTCTTAGGTTTGTCAGTTATTTAGACAGGAGAGCACTCAAGCAATGTGTTTGTAGCTTATGTAAAGAATTCTAATTTTATGAATTTTAAGTCCTATATTTATCCCAGAAAAAAATTGACTCTGCAAAGCTAAAACCTCCTCATAAATGGTAACGACTCTAGGGAACCACCGGTAAAAAGAAAAAGGTATGGCAGAAGTGTCTGGAATCCTCTGTCAACCGGGGTCAATTCGATCATGTAAGAAAAAAGGCATCTTTTTGTGCAGCAGATGCCTAATATTTGGGAGGAATCGGACTATAGACCATCTTTTCATTCATTGCAAGGTGACATCAAAAGTTAGGCAGCCCGGTGTACAAAGCTCCCGCTATGCGTGGGGTCCGGGGAAGGACTACCATAAGGGTCTATAGTACGTAGCCTTACCCTGCATTTCGGCAAGAGGCTGTTTCCATGACTCGAACCCGTGACGTCAAAGCAATGGGACGTTTTTCTGGACTTAGCGGATCTGAAACGAGTTATGCCAAGAAACACCTTACAATTACTACACTGCTGGAACTGGGGCTGGAGCACTAGTAAAGAAAGGAAACATAGATGTTTTCAAGATAAACTTAACTCAATTCAACCGATCATGTTTAACTGTATACATTTGTTTTCTTTTTGGTGTAAGGAGGAATTTGGAAATGAATCAGAATCAATACTTAGCCTCTTGAAATCCCTATAAGGTTGGAAAGCGATTCTTCTTTTGGTTTTTGCTCACCTGCAAATACTTCAACACTTCCTTGATGCTGCTTTTATATGCTATTACCTCTCTCTAAGAAAAAAAATTCCTCAAGTACTGAATATGGATGGTATTTTTCATTAGCTGAAAAATAGATCTGCTGAACACCTAGGCAGCTTTCCAAATAGAACAAAACTAAACCTGCTATATGCGTGCGCAATTTTCTAGCTTGGTCTTTTCCTGAGGATACTTGGCATGATTAGTTTTTGCTTGAGGCTGGACTGACTGATGGCCATAAACTCAGGTTGGAACTTTTTGGATCGTTTGCTCGATCAGACATTATATTGGGGGTCAAGTAAAAAGAACCATGAAAGCAGAATTTGTCTAAATTTGAGTAATGTTGCTGGATTAATTAGCTTAACGTGCACTCCAGTGAATTCCATGTTGTTTTCGGCATTTTGGATCTAACATTATGGCCAAAACCTTTTCAATTATAGGTTTTGGATTGTAGCTGTAATCTGCTTGTATGGACCAAAAGTCTTTCTTTAGTTGCCTCTTCTAGTCAAAAAATGAGGCAGCTGTGCTTTTAAGATCTCTTGTTGTGGTTAGATGGTGTCTTTTTGGGGCTTATCGCCAGCAGCACACCAAGCAAAGTGAGTCTAACGGATTATTGTTGTTCTCCATTTTGCTTATTTTAGTTTGGGAGAAACAAGCTCATGGAAAGTATAATATGACTGAATCAAGACCTTTTTACACCATAGAAATGTCGCTCTGATTTCATTCTCTAGTGGTTTTCCTTTATGCCATTATATCTATGTTCAGTATGCAGAGGATTACGATATTTCTTATGAGAGATCGAACCTGCCATTTATCAAGAGCAATTGGAAGATTAGGTATAGAAGTGTCCTTTTCTGTGTCTGCAGTTGTAAATCTTGGCTTCTAGACTAGGATGTTTCACGCATTTCGTGTATTTTTACTTTATGTCCTTGTGAAAATAATACGTTCACGCAGTAAGGTAGTTCACCTGTGTGCTCTCTGCTCTATGCCTGTCTATTTCCAGCTTAAATAATCAGACAATTTTCTATAGAACAGGTTGTGGCTATCCTCTGGTTACACTAAGAAAGGTTAACCTGTTCATTTTAGAATAGCTAATGTTTTCTCTTTTTCTGAAAAAAATTTCTTGTTTTGTCTCAGAAACCTTCATGGGAGAAAGCAGCCAATATCATACGAGAGAGGTCCACTTTGTTGCCCATATACTTTTCAAAAATAGTATATGCTGAACTCCTCAAGTCTGAAATGGAGCTTCGAACAATCCCCATGCTGATATGCTAACTCTAAGTTCAATCTTGCACTTTTTCAGATATGACCGTGAAACAGATGGGCGTATTCTTGTGGCAAAAGTTGATTGCACTGAAGAAGTCGATTTGTGTAGAAGGTATTATTTGAGTGAACAATTTAGAGATTGTTGCTGTGCCTGTCCGGTAAAACCTACATTTGACAAAAAAATTATAACTTTGCTATACTTCTCTTTGTTTTTATGTTCAAGAAAAGACAGTTAATCTATTGTTTCCTCACAATTTCAAAGATGGAAAAAAGTAGGCTCCATGGCTGATTTTGTCGAGGACCTAACTGAGCACAAATGTCTGGTAGATTATCAAACCATGAGAGGTTCAGTTAGTTTAGGGGAGTATTAATTTTACCTCGTCTATCACAGATCTAATGCTGAAGTTACTTCTGCCTTCAATCCAGTTTCTCAAATTCTGCAGTATTGATTGGTTGGGTCATGAGTCCATGATGGTGAACTTGGAAAAAATTGATATCACCTGAATAAAGGAGGAGATTTGGTTGGACATTTCATACTTTATGCTTTAATAAGAGGAAGGCCTTGTGTTGCCTAAATAGTTTGGATGGAAGTGCTTAGAGTTGCCTTAACTAACGTTTCTTTCGTTTATGATTTTCTAGCATGATTTCATTTTTATCCTTATGCCTTACAATCATCTAATAATAAATGTTCAGGAATCACATACAAGGGTATCCTTCCATTCGCATCTTCAGAAAAGGATCTGATCTTAGGTAAATCATTAACTTATCTTTAGCCAATTATGAACTTGCACCACTACTATCTAACTTTTTAAATTTTATATAGTATGTTTAATGTCCTTCATATTTTATTAGTTTGATTGTGATTCCAAATCCTCTCAAATTCAAAAAGAAAAACAAAATCCCTTGTTAGGCGCTTTCACTATGTTGTAAAATTTATGCCATTATTATGTGACTAAGTTGCACATGTGTATCAACGTTAAAGTGTTAGATTGTGCTAGCACGCTAAAAGATGCACTTTTCCAGTTATTTTATGTTTGATCCCTTTACGTACGTTTGAGAACCTTAGCATTGCTACGCTCGGCCGTGGAAAGTGTACTGAAATTCCTCTTCTTTATCATTCTATCTTCTGCCTTTGTTTTGAATCTTTATTTGCTTCCACTTTTCATGCTGAAATTTTAAGCATAGTAACGCTGCTGATGTTGCTATCAGCATTCTGCTTTCTGAATAATTAGAGCTGCATTACGTGTCTGGATAGTGGAGGTAAAAAAGGAAAGTCATTTTGTTGCCAATTGGTAAATGTTTGTTAACTTTCTTGAGTTAAGTTTGATACAATATGTACTTGGATGTGTAGTGAATTCAGGGTTTTTAGCCTAAATCTCATTTGCACGGTTCTTTGGTTCTTATAATGTATTTATTGTTAAGTGTGCTTGCCATGCAGAGAGGACCATGGACACCATGATCATGAGTCGTACTATGGCGATCGTGATACAGATAGCCTAGTCAAGGTGAGGACATAGTTGGGCTTGGATAAGGAAAAGAAGAAAGCATGAAAAAAAGAAATTTTAAGGATGGTTAAGATTGAGGAAAGAAAATAGAGCTGGTCCGCACTTCTTTCTTACAATCACTGGGCATTACCTTTTGAACTAATTTTTCACAGTGCCCTGCCATGGGGCAGTTGTGTGGCATTAGATGTTATTGGATCGTTGCTTTCATGCTGTTGAGATGACTGGGATTTATCTTCTGCAGATGATGGAAGATTTGATTGCACCTATCAAGTTGGAGTCTCAAATGATTACTTCTGATAATACGTCTACCAAGCTGGCAACTGACTTGAAAAGACCTGCTCCTGTAACTGGAGGATGCAGAATAGAAGGTTTTGTACGTGTTAAGAAGGTATACAAATTATTAATTGGAGCCCGTAAAGAATAGGTGGACATTTACAACAACAACAACAACCCAGTATAATCCCACTTTGTGGGGTCTGGGGAGGGTAGTGTGTACGCAGACCTTACCCCTACCCTGGGGTAGAGAGGCTGTTTCCAAATAGACCCCTGGCATCCTTCCCTCCAAGAACTTCCCACCTTGCTCTTGGGGAGACTCGAACTCACAACCTCTTGGTTGGAAGTGGGGGTTGCTTACCATCAGAGCAACCCCTCTTGTCTTAATAGGTGGACATTTCTTTGTTAAATTTTTTTATTCTGGTGTGCTAATACGGAGAAAAGAACATGATGAGGCAGCCAACCTAGGCGGAAACCCTTGTTGAGCATCAGATCTACTTTTATTCTTCGGATCAGCGCATCCATGAACCCCCCCCCCCCCCCAAGCTGCAAGCAGACTAAAAAAAACATGAGGAAGATGGTGGAGATAAAGAGAAATATGATGTGTTGTTTAATACTTTAATTAATTTGAAATTTCTCTCAGGCATTAAGATTGCGGAGAAGCTCATCCACTATTTTCTTGCTAATTTTAAAATTTCCTAAAAACTAATATATCAGTTTATGTTACGTAATGTTCAGGTTCCTGGCAACCTTGTCATATCAGCTCGTTCAGCAGCTCATTCATTTGATGCTTCTCAGATGAACTTGTCACATGTAATTTCCCGCTTTTCGTTTGGTAAGACAATAACTCCAAAGGTTATGAGTGATATCAAGAGACTGCTGCCACATTTGGGTCAAAGCCACGAACGGTTGAATGGAAACTCATATATTACTAATCCAAGAGATTCTACAGAAAATGTTACTGTAAGCTTCCTACCCGCGTATGGCATCTCTTATTTTATTTAAATGTGACCACACCTTTTTGTGGAAGCAACTTCTACATGAATGATTAAAACCATAATGGTGACAATGCCTTCACAGTTTATTTAGAATGTTACATTCTGCTGCTTTTACTGGCTCCAGTCTATAAAATCTTCCAAAAAGTACGAAGAAATCCTCAGTTACTGCTTAGTCCTTTTTCCACTAAGTTTTTGGGTGCTCCTCTACTATATTTACTCATCTGGTGTGATCATAAAGAGTTACAAGATGGTGGAAAACCTAGCTTATTACCTTTTATTTTCTTGACCTGTAATTTGCAGATTGAACATTTTATTCAAGTGGTGAAAACAGAGGTGATGACAAGATCTTATAAATTAGTTGAGGAATATGAGTACACAGCGCATAGTAGTTTGGTTCATAGTCTTCATATACCTGAAGCGAAGTTTCATTATGAGCTATCCCCAATGCAGGTTTGCATCAATGCTTTTCACGATTATGTGGTAGACCTTCATACATTTGTTATTTTGGTTTCTCATCCTCAATATCTGTCCTCTGCTATCAGGTCTTAATTACAGAAGAATCCAAGTCCTTTTCGCACTTCATTACAAATGTCTGTGCTATAATTGGTGGTGTTTTTACGGTCAGTTCTCAAAACTGCCTTTCCCCTTCCCGCGCACCTTCATTCCTTCACCCGGCCCCACTCAATCACGAACAATTTTTTTGGGCTTTTGATTTATGTTATCTTTTATCAAAATTCCCCTAAATTCGTTCTTTTTGGCTGTTACAGGTTGCCGGCATATTGGACTCTATTCTGCACAACACAATGAGAATGGTGAAAAAAGTTGAGCTAGGAAAGAATTTTTGAAGTCGGTGTAGACTGATGATATAAATTTATTTTCTACATTTAAGCTGGATATACTCTTTTAAGTTTATACTATATTAGATTTTTTCTCTTGGAAACATTTTGCTTGCCGCAAGAGCTCTGGTGGTCTGCATGATTGAATGTGTAGCATGTGGCTTGGTGTCGAAAAGAAAACTAGTCAATTTATGGATCTTTAAATCAAGGTGGAAGGCATGTAAAGTTGTTTCAATAAGGACTCTTATATGTCCACACAAATGAAAGCTGTTTATTTCGCTTTGTACCCTCGTATACAATATTTATGAATCACCACCTCAAACTTTACACAACATTCAGATAATTTATTCTCATCATCGAACCAATACAAACCAATCTACCCTTTTACTCCCAGCTACATTCACTGAGAGCAAAGTGGGAAAACCAAGAAATTTAAAACCCAAAAATGAAAAAGAAAAGAACAACAATCAAATAATAAAAATAAAATCAAACAAGTTCATCAGAATCCTAGGAGGAATGATGAACCAATAAAAGCTGCAGTGGAGCCAATAAAGCTCATTACGATCGCAGAAGCGCCATTCTTTGGAGGAGATGATTGTTGAGAAGGTGCAGCAGTTGGGTTGATCTCTACTGAGCCTGTAGGTGGCGACGGGGCCTCTTCACCGGACGGGGCTGGAGACGGGGGAACATCATCTGCTGAAGGGGAAGGTGGAGGAGATGCTGCTGTTTGGTTGCGGTTGCTTCTATCTGCCATAACCACAGCATGGAGCTTTTCATTCTTGACACAGTTGTCATGAACTCCACTAATGAAGTAGAATGGTCCAGAGTGGTTAAACTTGACCACACTGTGTCCATCGTTATACTTATCAATTGGAGAAGCTGTGTTGCAATTATCATAGTCTGCCTTGTTTACAAGAAGCACTGAGTCTTTATCAGCAGGGTAGTTAAAAGCTGCCAAGGCAAAATGAGAAATGATATCAGAAACAAACTTGTGCATGACAGAGCTGAATCCAGGACCTAGAGTTAGTGGATTCTGAATGAATATGGTCTTATTATGTGTGAATTTTAGTCTTTTTTTTATATGTATGCACAATTTTGAGTCGAAAGTAATGAGTTAAGTTGAATTTATCCACCTATGAGTGGCAATTAACCCAAAAAAGAAAACTTACATAAACTGTCACCAATTTGGAATCGACTCCTCTCGGCCCACTGGTTGTAACTATTGGGATATGAAGGGACACTCCAATCTCCAGAACCTCCAACTTTAAACTCGAAAGAGTTGGCATTTTGGAACATAATCAAAAGACTAAGCAAGCCCAAAACATTAAAGACTTTTCTACTTGATATTGAACTTGTTTGAGCCATTGGGAAAATGAGGAATACAAGATATTAAATACTTGAATTGTAATCAAGGTCTTAGAACTTGTTTGGATGTATGGAAAAACTATTTGGGTGATGAGAATGGAGAATGATTATGAAGGATATTTGTAGGTGCAAATTGCCATGAACTTTACAAGCTGTGGCAGTGAAGCTTTAGCTTCTTTTTGTTATTCTTCATCTTTAGATTTCTTAACGACTATTGCAAAGCATAAAGCCAAGAGAGGAACTTGTTTTTGAGCACTTTTTAGTTACTTATTCTGGATTTATACTTTACTTGATCATTATCAAGAATTTTCATGTCTTGTGGGTTGGGTTGTAGAATCTAGAATTTCCAAAGTGTAACATTATTCGTTTGTGTAAAATAATACTACTAATTTCGGCCTTTAGGTAAAGAGGAGTCTAGGTAGTAATACTAATAATGTTGAGTGACAAATATTTTTGCCATAGAGTGAGGAGCTCTCAAACAGAAGTTACTACATATGGTGATTATAGTCAAATTTGGTTCATCATATTCTGTATGGAATAATAGTTTAACTGGTTTGCAATTAGATTAATTTTTATTTCTTTCTTAACTTTTGAATTTATATCATTCGCAGTGCAAGCAGGGCATTAAACTCATCCTGAAGGCCTTCAACAATGAATTAGTGATGCAATTATATTTTAAATGAAGTAATATAAATTATAAAGTATGCTAAATCGTTAATAAGCGAAAATTTTAATATAGAGCGCCAAATGGTTCCAAACACTTGACTATCCAATAGATGTCTACTATGACATCCAAAATAAACTCGATCTTGATAGCTTCATTCCTTAAAATATTACTTCACTATATGCTTATTGGTGATAGCCTTGAGAATGTTTACAAGGAAAGATAAGAATGAGCCCGCCTTTATTTATCTTTAAGCGATCCTTATTTTAATATTTATATTTATTTTTATTTCAAATATATAACTTTTTTTTCTTCACTAATCTTGAAAGTTGAAACGGAAGATTTTACGTCTCCGATGAAAATTTTCTAATTCTACTCTTTAATCAAATAAAGGAACTAGGGGTGTGCATAGGTTGGGTTGGTTCGGATTTTACAATTACTAAACTAAATCAATTGTGTCGGATTATTAAATCTAAAGACCAAACCAAACCAATAAAACTCGGGTTTTTCACTCTTGATTTTTTTCGGATTTTTTTCCCGTAAAATTATCGTAGAACAAAACATATAAATTATGCTCAAAATATTTCTTTAGTCCTAGTAAGATACAACTATATAAAGTATTTTCCAAGAAAATAATACAAAATATGATATGTCATGGCATTATCTTAAAATATTCAACAATAAAGACAATAAATTATGTAATATAAATATTGCTAATTAAAAAGCCATAATAAAAATAAACATAATCTAAGATTACTAAATCATGCTAAAATAAGGGAGTATTAAATACATGACTAAATGCTAAAGAAAAAATAAAAATAGGTTATCCATTTTATCTAAATTATTGCAAAACAAAACATAGATATTCAATACATTCTCGTTCGTAATATTGAATTAAATGTCTTTTGTTAGCATTAATATTGATTTGTTTTTGGTTTGGGCTTTTGTTAGTACTATTTAATTTACTAATGTTAATGACTATAAAACTTATTGGAACATTCAAAAGTTCTAAGTCCAACCTTGAAATAATACCTCAAAAAATAAAATTATGAAATCTTGAAATATTTATAAATTACATCACAATAAGTATATTTATATATTAAATATATCTATAATTTCTATATATGTAATGTCGGGTTGGTTTGGTTTCGGTTTGACTTTCTTTAGTTAAAACCAAACCAAACCAATTATGGTCGGATTTTTTTTTCCCACACCAAACCAAGTCAAACCAAACCATAGTCGGATTTTTTTTCTCGATTTGACTCGGATTATCGGGTTGGTGCGGTTTGTCGGTTTCCTTTGTACACCCCTAAAAGGAACTAATCTCTCAGTGATGGAAAAGAAACGGAATACTCTACTCTCTCCCTTTAGTCATGTTAAGTGATAGAACTCGGGAGAAATTTAAAAATAATCAGATTTATAACTAGTCGTTCAAAATAGTCCAATTTTAAAGTAATCAAAATTTAGCTACTTTTTATATAAAGATAAATTTGAGCCGAAACACTGTTCAAAATCCGAAAAATACTTCAGTATATTATGCCGGAGTTCCGGCATAAGTATACTTGAACTCCAACATATTATACTGGAGTTCCAGGATAGTATGCCGGTACTCCAGCATAATATGATGGAGTTCCAGCATAAATACACTAGAACTCCGGCATATTATGCTGGACCGGTATACTTTGCTGGCTCAAGTATAATATACTGGAGTTTGGAGCACCAGTGCTCCAGTCTCCAGTATATTATACTTGAGCCAGCAAAGTATACCGGTCCAGCATAATATGCTGGAG
>MU757179.1:3420-18178 GCA_026770625.1 Nicotiana glauca
GCTCCTGACTTCAACAACAACTTAAAAGATAACACCTCCATTCTCCAGGCGGGCTCCTGACTTCAATTACAACTTAAAAATAACACCTCCATTCTCCAGGCGGGCTCCTGACTTCAATAACGACTTAACAATAACACCTCCATTCTGCAGACGGGCTCCTGACCTCAACAACAACTTAAAAGATATCACCTCCATTCTTCAGGCGGGCTCCTGACCTTAACAACAACTTAAAAGATAAAACCTTCATTCTCCAGGTGGGCTCCTGACATCAATTACAAATTAAGAATAACACCTCCATTCTCCAGGTGGGCTCCTGACTTCAATAACAACATAACAATAACACCTCCATTCTCCAGGCGGGCTCTTGACTTCACCAACAACTTAAAAGATAACACCTCAATTCTCTAGGCGGGCTCCTGACTTCAATTACAACTGAACAATAACAGCTCCATTCTCCAGGCGGGCTCCTGACTTCAACAAAAACTTAAAAGATAACACCTCTATTTTCCAGGCGGGCTCCTAACTTCAACAACAACTTAAAAGATAACACCTTCATTCTCCAGGCGGGCTTCTAACTTCAATTACAACTTAACAATAACACCTCTATTATCCAGGTGGGCTCCTGACTTCAATAACAACTTAACAATAACACCTCCATTCTCCAGGCGGGCTCCTGACTTCACCAACAACTTAAAAGATAACACCCTCCATTCTCCATACGGGCTCCTAACTTTAACAACAACTTAAAAGATAACATCTCCATTTTCCAGGCGGGCTCCTGACTTCAATTAACACTTTGAAATAACACCTCTATTCTCCAGGCGGGCTAGTGACTTCAATTATAACATAGCAATAACACCTCCATTCTCAAGGCGGGTTCGTGACTTCAATAACAACTTAACAATAACACTTCCATTATCCAGGCGGGCTCCTTACTTAAACAACAACTTAAAAGATAACACCTTCATTCTCCAGGCGGGGTCTTGACTTCAATTACAACTTAACAATAACACCTCTTTTCTCCAGGCGGGCTCCTGACTTCAATAACAACTTAGCAATAACACCTCCATTCTCTAGGCGGGCTCCTGACTTCAACAACAACTTAAACGATAACACCTCCATTCTCCAGGCGGGCTCCTGACTTCAATTAAAACTTAAAAATAACACCTCCATTCTCCAGGCGGGCTCCTGATTTCAACTACAGCTTAACAATAACACCTCCATTCTCCAGGCGGGCTCCTGACTTCAGTTACAACTTAACAATAACACCTCCATTCTCCAGGCGGGCTCCTGACTTCAACAACAACTTAAAAGCTAACACCTTCATTCTCTAGGCGGGCTCCTGACTTCAATTACAACTTAACAATAACACCTTCATTCTCCAGGCGGGCTCCTGACTTCAATAACAACTTAACAATAACGCCTCCATTCTCCAGGCGGGCTGCTGACTTCACCAACAACTTAAAAGATAACACCTCCATTCTCCAGGCGGGCTCCTGACTTCAGTTACAACTTAACGATAACACCTCCATTCTCCAGGCGGGCTCCTGACTTCAGTTACAACTTAACGATAACACCTCCATTCTCCAGGCGGGCTCCTGACTTCAGTTACAACTTAACGATAACACCTCCATTCTCCAGGCGGGCTCCTGACTTCAGTTACAACTTAACGATAACACCTCCATTCTCCAGGCGGGCTCCTGACTTCAGTTACAACTTAACGATAACACCTCCATTCTCCAGGCGGGCTCCTGACTTCAGTTACAACTTAACGATAACACCTCCATTCTCCAGGCGGGCTCCTGACTTCAGTTACAACTTAACGATAACACCTCCATTCTCCAGGCGGGCTCCTGACTTCAGTTACAACTTAACGATAACACCTCCATTCTCCAGGCGGGCTCCTGACTTCAGTTACAACTTAACGATAACACCTCCATTCTCCAGGCGGGCTCCTGACTTCAGTTACAACTTAACGATAACACCTCCATTCTCCAGGCGGGCTCCTGACTTCAGTTACAACTTAACGATAACACCTCCATTCTCCAGGCGGGCTCCTGACTTCAGTTACAACTTAACGATAACACCTCCATTCTCCAGGCGGGCTCCTGACTTCAGTTACAACTTAACGATAACACCTCCATTCTCCAGGCGGGCTCCTGACTTCAGTTACAACTTAACGATAACACCTCCATTCTCCAGGCGGGCTCCTGACTTCAGTTACAACTTAACGATAACACCTCCATTCTCCAGGCGGGCTCCTGACTTCAGTTACAACTTAACGATAACACCTCCATTCTCCAGGCGGGCTCCTGACTTCAGTTACAACTTAACGATAACACCTCCATTCTCCAGGCGGGCTCCTGACTTCAGTTACAACTTAACGATAACACCTCCATTCTCCAGGCGGGCTCCTGACTTCAATTACAACTTAACAATAACACCTTTATTCTCCAGGCGGGCTCCTGACTTCAATAACAACTTAACAATAATACCTCCATTCTCCAGGCGGGCTGCTGACTTCACCAACAACTTAAAAGACAACACCTCCATTCTCCAGGCGAGCTCTTGTCTTCAATAACAACTTAAAAGATAACATCTCCATTCTCCAAGCAGGCTCCTGACTTCGATTACAACTTAAAAATAACACCTCCATTCTCCATGCGGGCTCCTGACTTCAATTATAACTTAACAATAACACCTCCATTCTCCTGGCGGGTTCCTGCCTTCAATAACAACTTAACAATAACACCTCCATTATCCAGGCGGGCTCCTGACTTAAACAAAAACTTAAAAGATAACATCTCCATTCTCCAAGCGGGATCCTGACTTCAATTACAACTTAACAATAACACCTCTATTCTCCAGGTGGGCTCCTGACTTCAATAACAACTTAGCAATAATACCTCCATTATCTAGGCGGGCTCCTGACTTCAACAACAACTTAAAAGATAACAGCTCCATTCTCCAGGCGGGCTCCTGACTTCAACAACAACTTAAAAGATAACACCTTCATTTTCCAGGCGGGCTCCTGACTTCAATTACAACTTAAAAATAACAAACTCCATTCTCCAGGCGGGCTCCTGACTTCAATTACAGCTTAACAATAACACCTCCATTCTCCAAGCGGGCTCCTGACTTCAATAACAACTTAAAAGATAACACATCTATTCTCAAGGCGGGCTCCAGACTTCAACAACAACTTAAAAGATAACAGCTCCATTCTCCAGGCGGGCTCCTGACTTAAATTACAGCTTAACAATCACACCTCAATTCTCCAGGCGGGCTCCTGACTTCAATAACAACTTAACGATAACACCTCCATTCTTCATGCGGGCTCCTGACTTCAATTATAACTTAACAATAACACCTCCATTCTCCTGGCGGGTTCCTGCCTTCAATAACAACTTAACAATAACACCTCCATTATCCAGACGGGCTCCTAACTTAAACAACAACTTAAAAGATAACATCTCCATTCTCCAGGCGGGATTCTGACTTCAATTACAACTTAACAATAACACCTCTATTCTCCAGGTGGGCTCCTGACTTCAATAACAACTTAGCAATAATACCTCCATTCTCTAGGCGGGCTCCTGACTTCAACAACAACTTAAAAGATAACAACTCCATTCTCCAGGCGGGCTCCTGACTTCAACAACAACATAAAAGATAACACCTCCATTCTTCAGGCGGGCTCCTGACTTCAACAACAACTTAAAAGATAACACCTTTATTCTCCAGGCGGGCTCCTAACTTTAATTACAACTTAAGAATAACACCTCCATTCTCCAGGCGGGCTCCTGACTTCAATAACAACTTAACAATAACACCTCCATTCTCCAGGCAGGCTGCTGACTTCACCAACAACTTAAAAGATAACACCTACATTCTCCAGGCGGGCTCCTGACTTCAATTACAACTTAAAAATTACACCTCCATTCTCCAGCCGGGCTCCTGACTTCAACAAAAACTTAAAAGATAACACCTCTATTCTCTAGGCGGGATCCTGACTTCAACAACAACTTAAAAGATAACACCTTCATTCTCCAGGCGGGCTTCTGATTTCAATTACAACTTAACAATAACACCTCCATTCTCCAGGCGGGCTTCTGACTTCAATTACAACTTAACAATAACACCTCCATTCTCCAGGCGGGCTGCTGAAATCACCAATAACTTAAAAGATAATACCTCCATTCTCCAGGCGGACTCCTGACTTCAACAGCAACTTAAAAGATAACATCTCCATTCTCCAGGCGGGCTTCTGACTTCAATTACAACTTAGAAATAACACCTCTATTCTCCAGGCGGGCTCCTGACTTCAATTATGACTTAGCAATAACACCTCCATTCTCCACGCGGGTTCCTGACTTCAATAACAACTTAACAATAACACCTCCATTATTCAGGCAGGCTCCTTACTTAAACAACAACTTAAAAAATAACACCTCCATTCTCCAGGCGGGCTCCTGACTTCAATTACAACTTAAAAATAACACCTCCATTCTCCAGGCGGGCTCCTGACTTCAATTACAACTTAACAATAACTCCTCTATTCTCCAGGCGGGCTCCTGACTTCAATAACAACTTAACAATAACACCTCAATTCTCCAGGCGGGCTCCTGACTTCACCAACAACTTAAAAGATAACACCTTCATTCTCCAGGCGGGCTCCTGACTTCAACAACAACTTAAAAGATAACATCTCCATTCTCCAGGCGGGCTTCTGACTTCAATTACAACATAGAAATAACACCTCCATTCTCCACGCGGGTTCCTGACTTCAATAACAACTTAACAATAACACCTTCATTATCCAGGCACGCTTCTTACTTAAACAACAACTTAAAAGATAACACCTCCATTCTCCAGGCAGGCTCCTGACTTCAATTACAACTTAAAAATAACAACTCCATTCTCCATGCGGGCTCCTGACTTCAATTATAACTTAACAATAACACCTCCATTCTCCAGGCAGACTCTTGACTTCAACATCAACTTAAAAGATAACATTTCCATTCTCCAGGCGGGCTCTTGACTTCAATTACAACTTAGAAATAACACCTCTATTCTCCAGGCGGGCTCCCGCCTTCAATAACAACTTAACAATAACACCTCCATTATCCAGGCGGGCTCCTGACTTAAACAACAACTTAAAAGATAACACCTCCATTCTCCAGGCGGGCTCTTGACTTCAATTACAACTTAACAATAACACCTTCATTCTCCAGGCAGGCTCCTGACGTCAAGAACAACTTAACAATAACACCTCTATTCTCCCAGAGGGCTCCTGACTTCAATAACCACTTAACAATAACACCTCTATTCTCCAGGCGGGCTGCTGACTTCACCAACAACTTAAAAGATAACACCTCCATTCTCCAGGCGGGCTTCTGTTTTCAACAACTACATAAAAGATAACATCTCCATTCGCCAAGCGGGCTCCTCACTTCGATTACAACTTAAAAATAACACCTCCATTCTCTAGGCGGGTTGCTGACTTCACCAACAACTTAAAAGACAACACCTCCATTCTCCAGGCGGGCTCCTGTCTTCAACAACAACTTAAAAGATAAAATATCCATTCTAAGCTGGCTCCTGACTTCTATTACAACTTAAAAATAACACCTCAATTCTTCATGCGTGCTCCTGACTTCAATTATAACTTAACAATAACACCTCCATTCTCCAGGCGGGCTCCTAACTTCAACAACAACTTAAAAAATAACCTCTCCATTCTCCAGGCGGGCTCCTAACTTCAACAACAACTTAAAAAATAACCTCTCCATTCTCCAGGCGGGCTCCTAACTTCAACAACAACTTAAAAAATAACCTCTCCATTCTCCAGGCGGGCTCCTAACTTCAACAACAACTTAAAAAATAACCTCTCCATTCTCCAGGCGGGCTCCTAACTTCAACAACAACTTAAAAAATAACCTCTCCATTCTCCAGGCGGGCTCCTAACTTCAACAACAACTTAAAAAATAACCTCTCCATTCTCCAGGCGGGCTCCTAACTTCAACAACAACTTAAAAAATAACCTCTCCATTCTCCAGGCGGGCTCCTAACTTCAACAACAACTTAAAAAATAACCTCTCCATTCTCCAGGCGGGCTCCTAACTTCAACAACAACTTAAAAAATAACCTCTCCATTCTCCAGGCGGGCTCCTAACTTCAACAACAACTTAAAAAATAACCTCTCCATTCTCCAGGCGGGCTCCTAACTTCAACAACAACTTAAAAAATAACCTCTCCATTCTCCAGGCGGGCTCCTAACTTCAACAACAACTTAAAAAATAACCTCTCCATTCTCCAGGCGGGCTCCTAACTTCAACAACAACTTAAAAAATAACCTCTCCATTCTCCAGGCGGGCTCCTAACTTCAACAACAACTTAAAAAATAACCTCTCCATTCTCCAGGCGGGCTCCTAACTTCAACAACAACTTAAAAAATAACCTCTCCATTCTCCAGGCGGGCTCCTAACTTCAACAACAACTTAAAAAATAACCTCTCCATTCTCCAGGCGGGCTCCTAACTTCAACAACAACTTAAAAAATAACCTCTCCATTCTCCAGGCGGGCTCCTAACTTCAACAACAACTTAAAAAATAACCTCTCCATTCTCCAGGCGGGCTCCTAACTTCAACAACAACTTAAAAAATAACCTCTCCATTCTCCAGGCGGGCTCCTGACTTCAATTACAACTTAACAATAACACCTTCATTCTCCAGGCGGGCGGCTAAAATCACCAACAACTTAAAAGATAACACCTCCATTCTCCAGGCAGACTCTTGACTTCAACATCAACTTAAAAGATAACATCTCCATTCTCCAGGCGGGCTCCTGACTTCATTTACAACTTAGAAATAACACCTCTATTCTCCAAGCGGGCTCCCGCCTTCAATAACAACATAACAATAACACCTCCATTATCCAGGCGGGCTCCTGACTTAAACAACAACTTAAAAGATAACACCTCCATTCTCCAGGCGGGCTCTTGACTTCAATTACAACTTAACAATAACTCCTCTATTCTCCAGGCGGGCTCCTGACTTCAATAACAACTTAACAATAAAACCTATATTCTTTAGGCGGGCTCCTGACTTCAACAACAACTTAAAAGATAACACCTCCATTCTCCAGGCGGGCTCCTGACTTCAACAACAACTTAAAAGATAACACCTCCATTCTCCAGGCGGGCTCCTGACTTCAACAACAACTTAAAAGATAACACCTCTATTTTCTAGGCGGGCTCCTGACTTCAATTACAGCTTAAAAATAACACCTCCATTCTCCAGGCGGGCTCCTGACTTCACCACTTAAAAGATAACACCTCCATTCTCTAGGCGGGCTCCTGACTTCAATTACAACTTAAAAATAACACCTCCATTCTTCAGGCGGGATCCTGACTTCAATAACAACTTAGCAATAATACCTCCATTCTCTAGGCGGGCTCCTGACTTCAATAACAACTTAACAATAACACCTCCATTCTCCAGGCGGGCTCCAGAACTCAACAACAACTTAAAAGATAACACCTCCATTCTCCAGGCGGGCTCCTGACTTCAATTACAACTTAAAAATAACACCTCCATTCTCCAGGCGGGCTCCTGACTTCAATTACAACTTAAAAATAACACCTCCATTCTTCTTCAGGCGGGCTCCTGACTTCAATAACAACTTAGCAATAATACCTCCATTCTCTAGGCGGGCTCCTGACTTCGACAACAACTTAAAAGATAACAGCTCCATTCTCCAGGCGGGCTCCTGACTTCAACAACAACTTAAAATATAGCACCTCCATTTTCCAGGCGGGCTCCTGACTACAATTACAACTTAAAAATAACAAACTCCATTCTCCAGGCGGGCTCCTGACTTCAATTACAGCTTAACAATCACACCTCAATTCTCCAGGCGGGCTCCTGACTTCAATAACAACTTAACAATAACACCTCCATTCTCCAGGCGGGCTCCTGACCTCAACAACAACTTAAAAGAAAACACCTCCATTCTTCAGGCGGGCTCCTGACTTCAACAACAACTTAAAACATAACACCTTCATTCTCCAGGCGGGCTCCTAACTTCAATTAAAACATAAGAATATCACCTCCATTGTCCACGCGGGCTCCTGACTTCAATAACAACTTAACAATAACACCTCCATTCTCCAGGCGGGCTCCTGACTTCAATAACAACTTAACAATAACACCTCCATTCTCCAGGCGGGCTCCTGACTTCACCAACAACTTAAAAGATAACCCCTCCATTCTCCAAGCGGGCTCCTGACTTCAATTACAACTTAAAAATAACACCTCCATTCTCCAGACGGGCTCCTGACTTCAACAAAAACTTAAATGATAACACCTCTATTCTCTAAGCGGGATCCTGACTTCAACAATAACTTAAAAGATAACACCTTCATTCTCCAGGCGGGCTTCTGACTTCAATTACAACTTAACAATAACACCTCTATTGTCCAGGTGGGCTCCTTACTTCAATAACAACTTAACAATAACACCTCCATTCTCCAGGCAGGCTCCTGACTTCACCAACAACTTAAAAGATAACACCTCCATTCTCCAGGCCGGCTCCTGACTTCAACAACAACTTAAAAGATAACATCTCCATTCTCCAGGCAGGCTTCTAACTTCAATTATAACTGAGAAACAACACCTCTATTCTCCAGGCGGGCTCCTGACTTCAATTATAACTTAGCAATAACACCTCCATTCTCCACGCGGGTTCCTGACTTCACCAACAACTTAAAAGATAACACCTTCATTGTCCAGACGTGCTCCTGACTTCAACAACAACTTAAAAGATAACACCTCCATTCTCTAGGCGGGCTCCTGACTTCAACAACAACTTAAAAGGTAACACCTCCATTCTCCAGACGGGCTCCTGACTTCAACAACAACTTAAAAGATAACATATCCATACTCTAGGCGGGCTCCTGACTTCAATTACAACTTAGAAATAACACCTCTTTTCTCCAGGCGGGCTCCTGACTTCAATTACAACTTAAAAATAACACCACCATTCTCCAAGCGGGCTCCTGACTTCAACAAAAACTTAAAAGATAACACCTCTATTCTCCAGGCGGGCTCCTGACTTCCCCAACAACTTAAAAGATAACACCTCCATTCTCCAGGCGGGCTCCTGACTTCCCCAACAACTTAAAAGATAACACCTCCATTCTCCAGGCGGGCTCCTGACTTCCCCAACAACTTAAAAGATAACACCTCCATTCTCCAGGCGGGCTCCTGACTTCCCCAACAACTTAAAAGATAACACCTCCATTCTCCAGGCGGGCTCCTGACTTCCCCAACAACTTAAAAGATAACACCTCCATTCTCCAGGCGGGCTCCTGACTTCCCCAACAACTTAAAAGATAACACCTCCATTCTCCAGGCGGGCTCCTGACTTCCCCAACAACTTAAAAGATAACACCTCCATTCTCCAGGCGGGCTCCTGACTTCCCCAACAACTTAAAAGATAACACCTCCATTCTCCAGGCGGGCTCCTGACTTCCCCAACAACTTAAAAGATAACACCTCCATTCTCCAGGCGGGCTCCTGACTTCCCCAACAACTTAAAAGATAACACCTCCATTCTCCAGGCGGGCTCCTGACTTCCCCAACAACTTAAAAGATAACACCTCCATTCTCCAGGCGGGCTCCTGACTTCCCCAACAACTTAAAAGATAACACCTCCATTCTCCAGGCGGGCTCCTGACTTCCCCAACAACTTAAAAGATAACACCTCCATTCTCCAGGCGGGCTCCTGACTTCCCCAACAACTTAAAAGATAACACCTCCATTCTCCAGGCGGGCTCCTGACTTCCCCAACAACTTAAAAGATAACACCTCCATTCTCCAGGCGGGCTCCTGACTTCCCCAACAACTTAAAAGATAACACCTCCATTCTCCAGGCGGGCTCCTGACTTCCCCAACAACTTAAAAGATAACACCTCCATTCTCCAGGCGGGCTCCTGACTTCCCCAACAACTTAAAAGATAACACCTCCATTCTCCAGGCGGGCTCCTGACTTCCCCAACAACTTAAAAGATAACACCTCCATTCTCCAGGCGGGCTCCTGACTTCCCCAACAACTTAAAAGATAACACCTCCATTCTCCAGGCGGGCTCCTGACTTCCCCAACAACTTAAAAGATAACACCTCCATTCTCCAGGCGGGCTCCTGACTTCCCCAACAACTTAAAAGATAACACCTCCATTCTCCAGGCGGGCTCCTGACTTCCCCAACAACTTAAAAGATAACACCTCCATTCTCCAGGCGGGCTCCTGACTTCACCAACAACTTAAAAGATAACCCCTCCATTCTCCAAGCGGGCTCCTGACTTCAACAAAAACTTAAAAGATAACACCTCTATTCTCCAGGCGGGCTCCTGACTTCAACAACAACTTAAAAGATAACACCTTCATTCTCCAGGCGGGCTTCCAACTTCAATTATAACTTAACAATAACACCTCTATTATCCAGGTGGGCTCCTGACTTCAATAACAACTTAACAACAACACCTCCATTCTCCAGGCGGGCTCCTGACTTCACCAACAACTTAAAAGATAACACCTCCATTCTCCAGGCGGGCACCTAACTTCAACAACAACTTAAAAGATAACATCTCCATTCTCCAGGCGGGCTCCTGACTTCAATTACGACTTAGAAATAACACCCCTATTCTCCAGGCGGGCTCCTGACTTCAATTATAACTTAGCAATAATACCTCCACTCTCCAAGGAGGTTCCTGACTTCAATAACAACTTAACAATAACACCTCCATTATCCAGGCGAGCTCCTTACTTAAACAACAACTTAAAAGATAACACCTCCATTCTCCAGGCGGGCTCCTGACTTCAATTACAACTTAACAATAACACCTCTGTTCTCCAGGCGGGCTCCTGACTTCAATAACAACTTAGCAATAACACCTCCATTCTCTAGGCGGGCTCCTGACTTCAACAACAACTTAAAAGGTAAAACCTCTGTTCTACAGGCAGGCTCCTGACTTCAACAACAACTTAAACGATAACACCTCCATTCTCCAGGCGGGCTCCTGACTTCAATCACAACTTAAAAATAATACCTCTATTCTCCAGGCGGGCTCTTGACTTCAATTAATGCTTAACAATAACACCTCCATTCTCCAGACGGGCTCCTGACTTCAGTAATAACTTAACAATGACACCTACATTCTCCAGGCGGGCTCCTGACTTCAACAACAACTTAAAAGATAACACCTTCATACTCCAGGCGGGCTCCTGACTTCAATTACAACTTAACAATAACACCTTCATTCTCCAGGCGGGCTCCTGACTTCAAGAACAACTTATCAATAACACCTCCATTCTCCAGGCGAGTTGCTGACTTCACCAACAACTTAAAAGACAACACCTCCATTCTCAAGGCGGGCTCCTGTCTTCAACAACAGCTTAAAAGATAACATCTCCATTCTCCAAGAGGGCTCCTGACTTCTATTACTACATAAAAATAACACCTCCATTTTCCATGCGTGCTCCTGACTTCAATTACAACTTAACAATAACACCTCCATTCTCCAGGCGGGTTCCTGCCTTCAATAACTACTTAACAATAACACCTCCATTATCCAGGCGGGCTCCTGACTTAAACAACAACTTAAAAGATAACACCTCCATTCTCCAGCGGGCTCCTGACTTCAATTACAACTTAACAATAACACCTCTATTCTCCAGGCCGGCTCCTGACTTCAATTATAACTTAGCAATAACACCTCCATTCTCCACGTGGGTTCCTGACTTCAATAGCAACTTAACAATAACACCTCCATTATCCAGGTAGGCTCCTTACTTAAACAACAACTTAAAAGATAACACCTCCATTCTCCAGGCGGGCTCCTTACTTCAATTAGAACTTAAAAATAACCCCTCTATTCTCCAGGCGGGCTTCTGACTTCAATAACAACTTAACAATAACACCTCTATTCTCTAGGCGGGCTCCTGACTTCAACAACAACTTAAAAGATAACACCTCCATTCTCCAGACGAGCTCCTGACTTCAGCAACAACTTAAAAGATAACATCTCCATACTCCAGGCGGGCTCCTGACTTCAATTACAACTTAGAAATAACACCTCTTTTCTCCAGGCGGGCTCCTGACTTCAATTATAACTTAGCAATAACACCTCCATTCTCCACGTGGGTTCCTGACTTCAATGACACCTCCATTATCCAGGCAGGATCTTTACTTAAACAATAACTTAAAAGATAACACCTCCATTCTCCAGGTGGGCTCCTGACTTCAATTATAACTTAACAATAACACCTCTATTCTCCAGGCGGGCTCCTGACTTCAATAACAACTTAACAATAACACCTCTATTCTCTAGGCGAGCTCCTGACTTCAACAACAACTTAAAAGATAACACCTCCACTCTCCAGGCGGGCTCCTGACTTCAACAACAACTTAAAAAATAACACCTTAATTCTCCAGGCGGGCTTCTAAGTTCAATTAAAACTTAACAAGAACACCTCTATTATCCAGGTGGACTCCTGACTTCAATAACAACTTAACAATAACACCTCTATTCTCCAGGCGGGCTCCTGACTTCACCAACAACTTAAAAGATAACACCTCCATTCTCCAGGCGGTCTCCTAACTTCAACAACTACTTAAAAGATAACATCTCCATTCTCCAGGTGGGCTCCTGACTTCAATTACAACTTAGAAATAACACCTCTATTCTCCAGGCGGGCTCTTGACTTCAATAACAACTTAACAATAACACCTTCATAATCCAGGCGAGATCCTTACTTAAACAACAACTTAAAAGATAACACCTCCATTCTCCAGGCGTGCTCCTGACTTTAATTACAACTTAACAATAACTCCTCTATTCTCCAGGCGGGCTCCTGACTTCAACAACAACTTAAAAGATAACACCTCCATTCTCCAGGCGGGCTCCTGACTTCAACAACAACTTAAAAGATAACACCTCCATTTTCCAAGCGGGCTCCTGACTTCAATTACAACTTAAAAATAACACCACCATTCTCCAGGCGGGCTCCTGACTTCAATTACAGCTTAACAATAACACCTCCATTCTCCAAGAGGTCTCAAGACTTCAATAACAACTTAACAATAACACCTCCATTCTCCAGGCGGGCTCCAGACTTCAACAACAACTTAAAAGATAACACCTCCATTCTCCAGGCGGGCTCCTGACTTCAATTACAACTTAAGAATAACACCTCCATTCTCCAGGCGGGCTCCTGACTTCAATTACAACTTAAAAATAACACCTCCATTCTTCAGGCGGGCTCCTGACTTCAGTTACAGCTTAACAATCACACCTCAATTCTACAGGCGGTCTCCTGACTTCAATAACAACTTAACAATAACACCTCCATTCTCCAGGCGGGCTCCTGACCTCAACAACGACTTAAAAGAAAACACCTCCATTCTTCAGGCGGGCTCCTGACTTCAACAACAACTTAAAAGATAACACCTTCATTCTCCAGGCGGGCTCCTGACTTCAACAACAACTTAAAAGATAACACCTTCATTCTCCAGGCGGGCTCCTAACTTCAATTACAACTTAAGAATAACACCTCCATTCTCCAGGCGGGCTCCTAACTTCAATAACAACTTAGCAATAACACCTCCATTCTCCAGGCGGGCTCCTGACTTCACCAACAACATAAAAGATAACACCTTTATTCTCCAAGCGGGCTCCTGACTTCAATTACAACTTAAAAATAACACCTCCATTCTCCAGGCGGGCTCCTAACTTCAACAAAAACTTAAATGATAACACCTCTATTCTCTAAGCGGGATCCTGACTTCAACAATAACTTAAAAGATAACACCTTCATTCTCCAGGCGGGCTTCTGACTTCAATTACAACTTAACAATAACACCTCTATTCTCCAGGTGGGTTCCAGACTTCTATAAAAACTTAACAATAACACCTCCATTCTCCAGGCGGGCTCCTGACTTCACCAACAACTTAACAATAACACCTCTATTATCCAGGCGGGCTATTGACTTAAACAACAACTTTAAAGATAACACCTCCATTCTCCAGGCGGGCTCCTCACTTCAATTACAACTTAACAATAACACCTCTATTCTCCAGGCGTGCTCCTTACTTCAATTATAACTTAGCAATAACACCTCCATTCTCCACGCCGGTTCCTGATTTCAATAACAACTTAATAATAACACCTCCATTATCCAGGCAGGCTCCTTACTTAAACAACAACTTAAAAGATAACACCTCCATTCTCTAGGCGGGCTCCTAACTTAAATTACAACTTAACAATAACACCTCTATTCTCCCGGAGGGCTCCTGACTTCAATAACAACTTAACAGTAACACCTCTATTCTCTAGGCGGGCTCCTGACTTCAACAACAACTTAAAAGATAACACCTCCATTCTCTAGGCGGGCTCCTGACTTCAACAACAACTTAAATGATAACACCTCCATTCTCCAGGTGGGCTGCTGACTTTAATTACAACTTAAAAATAACACCTCCATTCTCCAGGCGGGTTCCTGGCTTCACCAACAACTTAAAAGATAACACCTCCATTCTCCAGTTGGGCTCCTGACTTCAATTACAACTTAAAAATAACACCACCGTTCACCAGGCGGGCTCCTGACTTCAACAAAAACTTAAAAGATAACACCTCTATTCTCCAGGCGGGCTCCTAACTTCAACAACAACTTAAAAGATAATACCTTCATTCTCCAGG
>MU757182.1:0-106169 GCA_026770625.1 Nicotiana glauca
AATTTCTTACCCGGATTTCTAGTTCGCAGACTGTAACAGAGTCAAACTTTCCTCGGTTCGGGATAATTCGGTGACCTGAGATACCATTATATTCTCAAGTGGCGACTCTGAATTTTTTAAATAACTAATCCCGTTCCGACCGTCCTTTAATTGGAAAAACTCTTTTTATTATATCCTTCGCGGGGTGTAAGCCGTAAAAAAGAGGTGTGACAATTACCACTTGCTCTCTCTCGCTTATTTCCTTTCCTTTTACCTGCACTCCTACTTGATTCAACCACCTTTACATGTTTAACAGGACCAACTAGAACAAACCTATTTTTTATGTTTTCAACCACAAAAGAAAATACCACACAAGAACTTACCTCACCAGGGGTTTCTTGAATTTTCTCAGTGTCAGAAGACCCATGTTCTTCATCTTCACTGGCAAGAATAAAAGCTTCAGACTCAAAGATGGAATCAGATTCTTGAGCGGGGCTTTCCTTCATCTGGCTAGCCTTCAATCTCTCATTTAGAACTTTCTTCAGGGCTCCAAATGCTACAGTTTTTCTAGCCAACATTTTCTGCCTTCGGAACATAGGTTTTGGGGATTTACTAGGAGGAGTAGATGAGGATGTATTAGATAGGGATGCTGGTGTGGGGGGGGGGGGGGCTAGGATTATCTTGGGGGTTAGACATGGTTGATTGTTTCTTGTGAAAATTTGGGAATTTTGGAGAAGAAGGGCGATCGGAACTGGAGAAGTATTTTGACAGTTATGATATTATGAAGAAGAGGTGTGGTATGTATTTAAAAGCAATTTGTCATAAATGCAGTAACAGCAACTTTTTTAGGGGTCAATCAGAGGTCTAATCAAGGTGTGATTCCAGTCTCTTAGTGATTATTAGGCATCTCTAGATTTTAGGTAAAAATCCCGATTTTTAGAGTTCTAGGAGAACGAAACTGGTTCAATGCTCAACGGATAAAATTTCTGGGAATTTGACGAATGTAGGACTTCTGCTCATGATTGGATAATTAATCTTTCTAATTGTGTAGAGTATAGAAAACATACCTGAGCTTTTATATGAACACATACTAATGAACAAGGTTCTTCATATAGAACTCTCTTGAACATGCCTCAAATGCCATAATAGAAAAACTTTGTAAGAGATCAATAAGTCATATATACACATGTCACAGGAGTATACTAATTAAAGTATGAAACTGAGTAAGAATTGATCTAGATATTTACACAAAGTTAGAACTCTTAACCAAATTTTTTTCATTGTGCATTCTGAACTGGACCTATTAGGTGATCTTAATCATCCCTAATTCCAACATGTTCCTCTCAAAGCTTTCTCTACTCAGTGCTTTAGTGAAAACGTCAGCAATTTGCTTATTAGTAGCACAGAATTCTATGGAGATCAGTCCTTTCTTATAGTTATCTCTTAAGAAGTGGTGTCTAACATCTATGTGCTTAGTCCTTTTGTGATGAACATGGTTTTTTGTCATACTTATGGCACTAGTGTTATCACAGAATATTGGAATACAACAACCTTCAATACCAAAATCTACCAACTGTTGTTTGATCCATAGCAATTGAGCACAATAAGAAGCAGCATCAACATACTCAGCTTCAGCAGTAGATAGGGCCACTGAATTTTGCTTTTTGGTAACCCATGACATAAGACATGAACCAAGGAAGTGTGCCATACCTGAGGTGCTCTTCCTATCCACTAGGAAACCTGCATAATCAACATCAGGATATCCTACTAGATTGAAATTACTACCTTTGGGATACCAAAGACACAGATCAGTGGTGCCTTTCAGATATCTTAGTATCCACTTGACATCAGTCAAGTGGGACTCTTTTGGATTTGCCTGAAAACGAGCACAAAGCCCTACACTGAAAATAATGTCAGGTCTGCTATTAGTAAGATACAAGAGCGAACCAATTATATCCCTGTACAACTTTTGATCAACTGATGAACCAGGTTTATCAACATCTAATTTAGTAGCAGTTGAAATGGGTGTGTCTATTTCTTTGGATTCTTCCATTTTAAACTTTTTGATTAGCTCCTTTGCATACTTCTGCTGATGGATCATGGTTCCACTAGGACTTTGTTTGATTTGTAAGCCTAAGAAGAAGTTAAGCTCAACCATCATGCTCATTTCAAACTCACTCCCCATTAATTTTGCAAAGTCCTTTCTTAACTTATCAGTGGTGGCCGCAAAGATTATGTCATCGACATATATTTGTACAACAAGGAGATCCTTACCTTTTTCCCTTAAGAATAAGGTACTATCAATTTTACCTATTTTGTAACCATGTTCCAGCAGGAATTTAGACAATCTTTCATACCATGCTCTCGGTGCTTGCTTGAGCCCATAGAGAGCCTTGTCTAACTTGTACACATGCTCAGTAAATTCCTTGCTCTCAAACCCTGGAGGTTGTTTTACAAAAACTTCTTTTTTCAGGTACCCATTCAGGAAGGCACTTTTGATATCCATTTGCTGAAGAGTGAATTCCTTGTGTGCTGCAAAGGCTATGAGGAGTCTGATTTTCTCTAGTCTTGCAACTGGAGCAAAAGTCTCATCGTAGTCTATGACCTCCTCTTGGCTATAACCTTGGACCACCAGTCTTGCCTTGTTTCTTGTAAATGTTCCATCTTCATCAAGTTTATTTCTGAAGACCCACTTTGTACCAATGATTGATCTGTCCTTTGGTCTTGGAACTAGATGTCAAACTTGACTTCTCTCAAACTGATTGAGTTCATCTTTCATAAAAATCACCCAATCTGCATCCTTCAAAGCCTCAACAACATTTGTAGGTTCAATAAGAGACAAAAAGGCATCAAAAGCACACAGATTCTTTAGCTGTGATCTCGTTTTGACTCTAGATGCTGGATTAGTGATAATGTTCTAATGAGATGAGAACTTTGATACTTGTGAGGTTTCACAACCAACTGGTTTCTGCTAGATGTTTCTCCCATGTTCTGCTGCTGAGGAACAGGGTCATGAACAGGTTCCTTTAAGGGATTTATTTCAGTTCCTTTTCGATTAGTTCCCCCTGTCACACCTCTTTTTTCTTACTACACCCTGTAAAGAGGTATAATAAAGGGAGTTATTCCCAACTTGAAATGACAATCAAAACGGGATTATTTAATTAAAAATCAGAGTCGCCACTTGGGATAATTTATGGTGTCCCAAGTCACCAGTTCAAATTCCGAATCGAGAAAAAATTGACTCTGTTATACAGTCTGCGAACCAGAAATCCGGGTAAGGAATTCTATTAACTCGGGAGAAGGTGTTAGGCACTCCCAAGTTTCGTGGTTCTAGCACGGTTTCTTTGATACTACTTGGCTTATTAAACTATTTAATTATTGATTTTAAAACCTATGTGCATTCACTTCTTTCACTGCTTTTAATTAGAAAATTATCTTGAAACGGGTTACGCGTACGTATACCCGCCCATTTGTTGCGTCAAAAATCATGTCACGGGAATGTGTCCACAATTAATAACGCTTAATTATTATTAAGAGTGTTCGGGCTGAAGTTGCGCGAATGCATACTCCGGTTTTATTTTTAGAAGTGTAATTGTGTTACGCGGACGTATACGCAACCACACTAGTGTTTTAGATGGCCCTAAAGGATATTCTATGAAATATTTGTATCTAATCTGTAATAAATTAATACAAGGGCCATATGATTAAAAATAGTGAATGACACCCCTCAAGCTATGTAAAATAGAATTAATTAATAACCCGTGACGCCTGTTTATTATTAAGAAAAGCTTGATCGAAGTTGCGCGAACGCATACTCCAAATTGATTTTTAGAATTGTGATAATGTTACACAAACGTATACATAATCACAATGACTTGGTTAATTAAAAGCGCACCCAAAGTATCCTAACGCAGGCAAGAACTAATTCAATTTTTATTTGCTGGGGATTTTGTGTATAAGCCATAGAGCATGGGCTTTAAACTTGGGGGAAACCATACCAAATGCTTCAATAAAGTTGCCATGCTCCACTGATCGTTCCTATTGGGCTAACGATGGCTCAATATATTCACCTAAATACCTGTTAAGACAAATGATCGGAAGAAGACAAAGCAGAGAGAACGATTCAAAATGACAAACTCAACCGGATGTAAAAGCTCACAATTACCATATAAACCTGCTCAAACAAAAACTCCATTTCCAATGTTTCCACATTGTACTATACTTAGTGCCCCAAAGCTCTTTCTCATCATATATTACTGAGAATTAACACATGTGATTTTGACAGATTCTTAATGATGCTTTAAAGATAAAATGAAAGCAAAAGTCATCAAGAGAAAATTTATGCCAAAATGCCACCCCTGAAGATCCAACAACCCCTTTGTTTTTAAATTTCTTCTATTAGTAAAGACTTTATGCCAAATATCAAGCCACAAAATAACTTGAATGTATGAACTTGCAGCAAGACAGACCAATCGATTTGAATAAGCGACAAACCCCAAACGTGGACAATTATAAATGTGAAATATACTTATGGCACTGAGCTTTTGGCAAGCTAGTGGCAATAAAAAGAAGACTGAAGAAAAATAAATACAGCCTGGGACGATTGAACTTTAAAATTCAGCAAAAACTAAGATGGTTCAACAACATGGAGACATATGCTTCAAGGACAACCGAAGGAAGCTATAACAAAATTGAAACCCTGAAATTACTTCAACCAAAGACATATCCCTCATGAAGAAACAATTATACTTCAGGCGTCGAAGTATTCCCAACTAAACACCGTTTCTCACAAAACTTTGTAAAATTCATTTTTTTTAATTAAAACAATCTAAGGGTGGACATGGATGAAAGTAGCAACCACAGGGAAACCCAACCAGTTGAAACCAAGCCTATTCAAAGCTATGAGACCTTCAAATGCATATATGAAACAGAACTCACGCACCATTAGAGACTAACCGAACTAGTCGCTACCTAAAAACTACGACCCATGACTACTAGCGCCCAGATTTATCATAGAAACCATAAAACTGTAGATTAAAACATCTATTAAACATACCCCAAACAGTATACAAATTCACAAAAGAGGATAAAGAAGAAGGAAGGGGACAGAGTCACATGAATCGATCAGTAGCAACTCAACAAACTGTATTAAGACAAAGAGGAAATAACAGACAAGTTGATGAAGAATTACTTTAAATAGAATCTGAAGAAACACATGAATATAGATTCAACGGCCAACTCCAAATCGTAAAATCACTGCAAAAATCGAACAGAACCGCAAACACGCCTTGAATTGGCAAACGAAACTCGAACTCCGAATAACTCCAACCAACCTCAATCGAATTCCATCGTTGAAAAATCGAATCAAAAAGCCAAATACATATATTTTGTGTCTTTTGTTTATTTTGGAAAATCAGAGAACCAACTAAAAAAAACTCTCAAATCAAAAAATGACCACCAAAGAAATCAGAAAAGAGTAAACCAAGCAAACTAGCCCTCAAACTATTTGGAAACCATCCCCTAAACATTTATACACAGAAAAGAAATCGATTATGGCCAGGCACTGAAAGAAGAAACAGACGAACATATAATCACACGTTTCGACCGATTCTGGAACTAGAAGATCATATGAACATTAATAAGCACACATACAAAGTCATAGAAAACTAAAATCTCAGTTACTACTCTGAACTTCAGCCCATTTTATAGCTCATTCAGAGAGCGATTTACAACGGGAACTAAAGCGAAAAAGAGGAATGAACCTGGAATTAAGGGATGAACTAATACAACACTGAAATCAACCAAGAGGAAGAAAATAACAGCTGAAAACCAAACCTCGAGCAACAACAGCCACAAACTTCTCAAATGCCTTCCATTTTTAAACCAAAATCCACTTTAAACAATAACCAACATGAAATGAAATAGCAGCACCCTCAGTCATTTTTGTATTGTTTCTATTATCAAAAATAGAAGAACAAATAAAACTGAAGAAGAAAAAGAAACAATCTCTCAAATTCCTTTCCGAAAAATCCCTCCAAAATTCTCTGAAATTTTGTTCCTCTTGTTTTTTTGTTTTCCCCCCAATACCCCTTTACACAAGAAATTAACTCACCTTATATAGACCCGTATCTCTCGAACCTTCTGCCCTCAAATCCGAAAAATCAAAACACAAACATCCAGATTCTTTGTAAACGATTTCTGTGACAAATGGAGGGCAGGGATTGATTGATAATCAATCCATGGCTCCCATCCATCTCAAAATCGCTCAGCAAAGCATCTAAAACCCGCAAAACCCGGAAGGAATATTTCCGCTTGTCAGAGGTAGTTAGTCTACGTGGCAAGAGGAGAGAGGAGAGAGCATGTGAGGTGAGTTTGGAGGGAAACTCAGCGTGGTTTTGGACGATTTAGGGTGTGATTTGGGTTGTTTGGAGACGATAAATAGTGTTCTATCATTTGGGGCTTCTGATTAGGGCTCATTATGTATCTATGTGTATATTTGGGCAGTGGGTCGGTTTAGGCATCGATTTGGGGCAGGTTTGAGGGGTAGTGTATTGGGTTGGGGCGATTAATGAGAGGAAAGGGGGATCCGAATTGGGCTGGGGATTCTTTTGTTGGTCTTGGCCCAAATAGGTTTTTTAAGAACAAATTTCTTTTCCTCTCCTTTTGTTATATTATTCGTTCTTTTTTTTTAATTAATTGCAACCCCAAATTAACTCCTAAATGGATCTAATCTTTAAAATAAGGCTAATAATAGTATAATATTTACACAATTTAATTACTTCTAAATTAAAGGAGGAAATTATTAATTTAAAGCTAAAAGGCTAAAAATGCAAAAGTAAGCCAATTTTTGTAATTTTTCCATTTTTATAAAATAACTAATTAATTCTTAAAATGTAAAGTTAAATCCTAAATGCACATACAACACATTTTTTGTATTTTTCATTAATTAAAATGCACAAACAAATACAAACAATTACCTAAAAATGCTACACAAATACGTAAAATTGCAACCAATGAAAGGAGATTTATTTTGTTTTGAAATTATAGGAATAATTCATATAGGGCAAAAATCACGTGCTCACACCCCCTGTCAGGGTGCCCTGGATGGAAGAACCTGTTCCATCACATGTTCCTTCGTTCAGCCCTTTCTTTCTTCCACTCAATTTCCCATTGAGGGCAGTTCTTAATCATGTTATCAACCTTACCACACTTGTAGCAACCCTCATTGGTATGTTTCTCAGGAGCCTTTGGCTTGTTAAAGGTTGTACCTCTTGAAGAGCCATTTTCTCTCATCAGGCACTTTTTGAAATCTCTAGTGGTCATAGCTATCTCATCATCCTCCAGATATGAACCTTCAGCAATTCTGAGAGCTAGACTTCTCTCCTTCTTGGGTGTATCCATCTTCATAGTTTGCCTTCTCAATTCATAAGCAGTAGGGTTTCCAATTATTTTATCCAGCTTGAGGGTAGCAATATTCTTAGATTCCTGAATAACAGTGATTTTGCTTTCCCATGAAACTGGTAGAACCCTTGTCAAGATTTTCTCAACCTTGTCTTCTTCAAGGATAATCCTTCTAAGAGATTTAAGTTCATTTGTCAGTGTAGTGAACCTAGTATACATCTCTTGGATAGTTTCTCCTCCTTCATAGTAAAATTCTCATATTGAGAATACAACAGTGTTCCTCTGGACCTCTTCACTTGAGGTGTTCCTTCATAAGCCACTTGCAGGGTGTCCCAAATTTCCTTAGCATTGGTATAACTTTGAATTCTACTGTACTCATCTGGACCTAGTCCACACACAAGCCATTTCTTGGCCTTAGCATTTTTCTCCCACTTCTTCAGGTCTTCAGCAATGCAGTCAGCTCTTGTCTTTGGCACATCCTCTCCTTCAGCATTCTTCTTTGTAATTGCTAGAGGACCATCAGTGACTATGTCCCAGAGTTCATAGTCTTCTCCTACGATGTGATCACTCATCCTGTTCTTCCACCAAGAATAGTAATGTCCATTGAAAAGTGGAGGCCTGGCAGTGGACTGCCCTTCCCAGCTCCCAGGTGGTGCACTTATGTTGATCTTTTCCTAAGGTGTTAGCCTCTTCAAGGATAACCTGCTCTGATACCAATTGATGTTCTAAACGTCAATACCACACAAGAGGGGAGGGTGATTTGTGTGGTACCCAATTTTCGCTCTAGAAGAACCTGGTTCTTCTAGGTGTACTTACTACTACTGTTTGCGGAATTAAAAGTACATAAAATAAATAACACAGAGATTTTTATATGGAAAACACCTGCCTCAAAAGGTGAAAAAACCACGACCTACTACTTAGTAGAATTTTCCTAAACTTCCACTAAAATCACTGAGCCAAAACAGCATTGACAAAACTCTTTGTAAACCTAAGGACTAACTCTAATCCCTGTGTAGCACACAACCTCAACTGTTGCGACACCTTCAAGTTAGCCTATAACTTGAACACTCAAAGTACCTAGTACAAATGCTTTTATGAAAGCTGAAAGGTACAACTTTAAACCACCTACTACAATTGAACTAGAATAAGAAAAAACACAATGGAACTGGTTCTCCTATCTTGTTCAAGTAGCTTCAGGAGTGCACACTCGAATCTCACATAAAATACTTGCAAAATTGCCTCGCTCTTTTGCTCTCAATTTAGTTTAACTTCTGCACTTGTGCAATGCCTGTAAAAGAGAACAATCACTGTTATTTAATGAGTTAGTAATTAGAGTTTGATTGAGACTCAATTGTTGATCTTCCATCGAAGTTGAGTCCTTGAACAATACAAACTCCAACCCTATCCTTTATCCGGATTGTGTCCTCTTCTCATAAGGAGACTTTCTCTCCTCATCCAATATGCAACCTTTTCGATCAGTTCAGGAGATATTGCTTCTTGATCACTGAGACTTATCTCCTTCGTGTATCTCACATGTATAGGTTGATAAACATTGTGCCTCACATGATGGACCTGGTCTATAACTGAGTTCATTTGTCATTCTTCAAAACTTCACTTGGCGAAAAAGTTTATTTTTAAATTTTTTCTAAAATTCTTATTTTAGAGAGTTAAGGTGTTTGGACAAACTTTTAAGCGAAAAATAGTTACAATTTTTTTGGGATAGTAGTAGAGCTTGAAAATTTAATTAGAAGCTCGCCCAAGCTCAAATTTCTAATCTAATATTAGTAAAATTATATTTTAAATTTATTGGTCAAACACACTACTCTCGGAAAGTACTTTTTTCTGAAGAAAGCTATGTCAAAAAATATTTCAAATTAAATAGACAACTATTTTATTTCCTTCAAAAATACATTCTATGTTAAATAAAATAGTAGTTATAGATGATTTATTAAAATTTTAAATATTTGTCGGAAAAAATAGCACAAGCATGTAAGATACAATATTTGAGAGAGAAAAATAGGAGCAACAACTTAATTAGATTCGTAATTCATACCTTGTAATAAAACAATAAAGACGAATATTGTAAAGAAAGAGAGAGAGAGAGAGAGAGAGAATTCTTATTGATTTTGGGATGAATTACAATGGAATAGAATGCTTTATTTTATAGGAAAGGGTCACTCAGCCACCGAGTAATAAACCCTAAGATCTCTCTAAAATATAGACATTCATCATAAATAAAATTTTATTTATAACACTCCCCTTGAATGTCTATTCAACAGATAACGTGCCTAGTTAAAATCTTAACTAAAATAAAATCTAATGGGAAAAAATCCTAGTAAAGGAAAAAGAGTACACATATCAAACAATACGTCTTTTGATTGTCTTGTTAAAAACCTTGCAAGGAAAACCTAGTGGGACAAAATCTTGTAATGGAAAAAGAGTTCAATGCGCATTAACTCCCCCTGATGAGAGCATCAATTCGCATCCTTGAGCCTTCGCATCCCAATATTATATACTAACTTCTTGAAGGTTGTTAGAAACTAAGCGTCCACCAGACTGTATAGAGAACCAGGTTCTCTATGAGTTTCCATTGAAAATACTAATGAACCAAACAGTATAGTGATCTGGTCCTATATCAGTTCCCCCAGTGCTAACTACTGAACCAATATGTAAATGATAAGTTCCTACTGTATAGAGAACCAGATTCTCTATTAGCTCCCACTGTAAGCAACAGACTGTAGAACCAACCAGTGTAGGGAATCAGGTTCTCTAATTGTTCCACAGTAGCTCGGCGGTAAGTAAAGAACACAGAGGATTTTTACGTGGAAAAATCCCAACTCAAGGGGACAAAAACCACGACCTACACTTGTAGGCTTTCAACTTCACTAACTTGTAAACACCTATTACAATCCACTTTACAATAACTCTATTACAAAGGATTCAACTCAACTAACTTGTGGTACTCTCACCATAAGCCACTTTGTGACTCTCTAATTACAAAAACTTTAACTAACTTGTGATAATCTCACCACAAGCCACTTTGAGACTCTCTAGTTACAAAGAATTTAACTAACTTGTGATGCCCTCACCACAAAGCCACTTTGTAATAACTCTATTACAAAGACTTCAATCACTCTAACTTGTAATAATACTATTACAAGCCACTTTTGTAATAACTCTATTACAAAGGCTTTACAACTCGACTAACTCTAGCCAAGACACAATTGAAGAACACACAACTTCTAAGAAAGCAAGATAGGACTTACAATTGAAGAACAAATAACAAAGACTCAACAAACCTAAGGACTTAAGATATCTTCAATCTTGGATTCAGTCCTTGAGGTTGCAGTGGCTTTGTTCTTGAGAGAGGTTGTGGCAAGCACTTGAGAGAATATTTTTGTTTCTGATTTTGCAAGTCTTGGATGCCTTGTGTCTTGCACCAGGTTTATATTACAAAAGACATCACCTTAGTGATTCTTGGTTAGTACATGCCTCTTCTCAATGGGAAGTGATTGATGCACTGTCTGCTGTGTTGCGTGTACAGTTGCAGGCAGTCACTTTCTGCAGTTGCTTTCCAGCTGTATAGTTGACTTATACTTCTGTCAGAGGAACTCCAAGGTATCGGGTCCCTAATCTGGTTCCTATAAATCTAGTGGCACACTGCCCATATTATCTTGAGTCGATCAACTTGAATGATTGTGCCATGCATGCTTCAGGTCCTTTATCTGGTTCTCTCATGAAGTAAGTTGTTTTAACTTCCTTGATTGTATTTATACGTGTGTGACATCACTTACAATGATGTAAGCAAGGTAGGTAAAAAGCCTTCTATAGAAAGTTGACTGCTGCACTGTTCCTGTGTAGTAGCGTATGCAAGCAGCAACTTTCCTGCTGGAGAGTTGACTTCATACAGTCTCCTCGGGAATTGGTAAGGACCTGTTCCCTCAACTATTCCTTCCACTCTAAAGAGTTGAGTTATATTCCACGCTGGATCCCAACCTGGAACTTTGTGATCTCAAGGTCTTGTAAATATGTAATACGTTCCTTATCTGGTTCTAGGTGGCAAGTTTGTTAAATCATCAAAATATAAAGTAAAGTACTTATGCCCAAGGTACTTGTAACCTATCAATTTTCCCCTTTTTTGATAACTAACAACTTAGAATTGATCTTCCCCTTGAGAACCATATCTCTTAATTGTTCCCCCTACGAATCATCCATATTCCTCAAAAGAACCGAACCTAAGGAGCTGATCACAACTGGTTCCTTATGACTCTTTGACAAATCATCAAAACTCAAAGTACCATAACTTATCAATTTCCCCCTTTTTGATGAATGACAAACCCAGAATTATTCCCCCTGAGAATCAGATTCCTATGCACTGATCACATTTGTTCCGTACCCAGTTCGTTGAGAATGTTTGTCATCATCAAAACATGACATAGTGTAACTTAGATCAATTTCCCCTCGTTTGATGATGACAAACCCAAAATAATTATTCCTCTTGATAACCAGATTTCTCACATGTTTCCTTGCGGATCATACCTATAATTAACATATTATCAGCAACGTTCCCCCTACGAAGTAGAGCCATCTTTCATGCACAACACAACATAACATACCAATTAGATTTTGTTCCTCCCCTATGTTGACACCTATATAACATCTATCTTTTACCAAGCAGAGCTAACTTTCACCTATATAACTTCCTTCTTTTGGCTTCATCGAAAAGAATAACAGAAGAAGCACAACCAAAAAGAAATTCAGCAACATTAACTCAGGCCACTTGGGCAACATAGCACAAATAATAACAGGAACAACAAGTGAATGTCAGTGCACAAAATAGAGTGATTTCCCATAGTGGATTAATTATAATAAAAGCATAATAGTTTCAATAATACATAATATGACAATTTAAACAACTGAAGTACCAATGTCATCAAATATAGGGATAAAAAGAAGATAAGAATTCAAGGGAATTTGGAAGGTGTGAAAGACATGGATCACTGGGCAGGAGGAAAAGTAAGGGGCTAAGGCCTTGATGAGCTTGTCCATTCGTTCATTTACTCTCCTTTGATAAATGATCATTTGTTATTTCAATTCCTCCACATGTTTCCTCAATCTTTCATTCTCACCCTTAAACTTAGCATTCTATTCTAACAAGGGTCCTTGAGGACCAGGTTCTCAACCTATTTGAGTAGGTTGAACCATTAATAAAATCACCAAGAATCTCCCTAAGCTTAGTCTCATCAAGAACAAACCCAGTCCCATGCAGATATAGCATCATAGTATCACGTAAAACATAGAAGTTTTTACTTATTCTTCTGAAACATTGGGACTTGGAGGAACAAAGAGGTGATTCTATTTTTGGAACTCAACAATGTCAAGAAGTTCCTCCATTTTTAGCAATATTAGAGTCAACACTCTGCCTTACAACACTTTTTGAGACTTCAAAGTCTTCTCCCTCCAAAACTAATGGCTTAACCTTTTGCTTCCGTAAGGAACCACGTTCCTCACTTACGCTACCCTTTCTATCCCTGAGCAGTCATGTCTCCCTCTTCTTCTTCTCAATCTGTTTACCCTTATCATCTGCAACATCTTTCTCAACCAACCTTTTTTCTCCATTTTTTTAAACTTCTTTCTCACAACCTACTTTTCTCAATCCTTTTTACTGGACCGGAAGTTTGTTTAAACACAAAGCTCAAAGAGAAAAGCATCATTATTAAAATTGACTTCATGAGAAAGACTTAGGGGATCAGGTCCCTCATTCACTCCTCACATTTACCAATTTCTCCATCCTTCAAGACTTCCACAAATCCAAAAACAACTTCAGCCTTACGCTCTAGAATATTAGATCTACCATGTTCCCTTTCAGTTAAACTTCCATCGAAATCTACCAAAGACTTTTTGGGGTTTTGATTATGATAGAGTTAGGTTTTTGGAAAGTGAGAGAGTTGGGTTCACTTCTGGCATATTTGAAAAAGAGGATTATTTTAAGACAAGGTTGATTTTGATTTTGAAGAAAAGAATCAGTTTTATTTGGGTGTAAGATAGAGAAGTGCCTTTTTGGGGCAACGAGTTACTTTAGAAAAGGTTTAACATTTTGGACTTCAAAAGTTAGTAGGAGAGGCAGGAGAAAGGTAGAAACAAATTAATGACATGACACTTCAGCATCTTAAAAGGTCATATAAGTATTGAAGAGACTACTAACCTGAGTTACAAGAACCAGGTTCTGTGACGGTTTTTCAAACTTTTGAGCAAAGACTCCTATAAGTGCAAAGTCACTCTTACTTGTTTTTGTCCTGAAACTATCATATGTGTATACCTGTAACAGTATAGATTTGAGTTAGATGTTACTGAAAAGCACTTTTTAGCATTGTACCTTTCCTTCTTAACATAGCCAATCATCGAGGGACCAGGTCCTTAGTTGAGCTTGATCAAAACCAACTCCAGACGATTTCTTTCAAAAAGTTCCCTACTCAGCGCCTAGGTAAAGATATCTACTATCTGGTCCTCCATCTTCCAGAACTTCATACAAATCAGAACCTTTTCGATATCATCACTCAAAAAGGGTTGTGCACGTCAATGCACTTTGTCCTCTTGTGTTGTACCGGATTCAAGCTATAAATGCACCAAAGTATTCAGATGTTGCTTGATCTATAATAGTTGAGCATAACTAGAAGCAGCAACCACATACTAAGCTTCAATAATATAAAGAGTCATACAGTTGTTTCTTTATACCCCATGAGATCAAGCATGAACCCAGAAAATGTGCGGTTTCAGACGTGCTTTTTCTATCAAGCAGATATTCAACATAATCTTATTAAGTCAATGTTATCTCCCGAGGGATAGTACAGAACCAGGTCCCGTGTCCTTTTGAGATATCCTAGGGTTCTCTTAGCAGCTTTCAGATGAGATTCCTTTGGACTGGATTGAAACTTAGCACAAAGACCCACACTAAAAATAATTTCTGGTCTGCTACAGAAGTGACCATATGATACCTCTATATATGGTCTGATTTATAGGGGAACCAGGTTCAACCATTCTGGACAAGTAGCATTGGCGATGGGAGTGTTGATGATTTTTGATGTCTCCATGTCGAATCTCTTCAGCAACTTCTTGATGTACTTTTAGTGTCTTAGCATTGTCCCCTTGGGAGTTTGCTTCACTTGTAAATCTAAGAAGAGATTCAGTTCCCTCAGCGTACTCATTTCTAACCCACTTTGCATGAGTTATGCAAATTGTTCACATTGAGAATCAACTGTAGCTTCAAAGATGATGCCATCAACATAGATATGCACAATGAGTAGGTTCCTTCCTGATTTCTTTCACACCTAGCACGGGGGGCCTAGCTCCTATAACAGTTCTATCACCAGGATGGGAATCAGGTTCCACACACTGTTCCTCTCAAGTTGAAGGAGCTCTTCTTGCATAGTTGTAATCCAGTTAGCGTCTTTCAATGGTTCCTTGATATTCTTAGGCTATATTTGAGAGAGAAAGGCTAAGAAGGCAAGTGAGTTTCTTGTCTTTGATCCGGTTTGAATTTCTCAGCAGCTGGAGTTCCATGTACAACATCCACAACTCTGTTTTGTGCTTCAGATATTGTGATTGAGGGACCAGGTTCCTTTATGTCGGTTGGAGTCTCATATTTAGTTATAAGGAACAAGGTCCATGTAAATCTGGAGTAGTCATCCATAATGATGAAAATATATTCCTCTTTCCTCCTCTACTTTGCATCCTCACAGGTCCACATAGATCCATATGGAGGAGATAAAGTGGCCTTGAGATACTAACTTTCTTTTTGGGCTTGAAAGAGGATCTGACTTGCTTTCCTTTTACACATGCATCACACACCATGTGATTCTTGAAGCTTGATTTGAGCAGACCATGAACTAGGTCCTTCTTGACTAATTTATTCAGCAGCGTGAAACTTGTATGACCCAGCCTTCTATGCCATAACATAGTATTATCATTAACAACACTCAGACAGTTAAGATCCCCTTGTCACAGATTTGAGAAATACCCAGCAAGCTATACTTCAACCCCTTCACGAAGTACGTATTTTCAATAGAGAGGGGAAGAGACTCCCTGATACTTCCAACTCCTAGAATGTATCCTTTCTTGTCATTTTTAATGGATACACTCCCTCCTTGCTGGGCCTTTAGTGAAAGGAAATCATTTGTTCTTCTAGTCATGAGCTTCGAGTAGTTGCTATCCATGTACCACTGTTGACTGATCCCTTTCACTATTCCCTACACACTAAATCAATGATTGGGTTTAGGAACCCAAGCCAGCTTGGGTCCCTTATAATGATAGAACTGGCGGATCAAACTTCTTTTTGCCCATGCAGGCAGCACATATTTTCTTTTCTAGGAACCAGGTTCCTTATCAATACGCCTCTTTTTAGCAAAAACTTTATTTTTCTGCAAAGACTGAGTTTTAACTTTACAAGAGTGCTTGTAATGACCAGTTTGACTAAAGTGAGTGCACAACCTATTATCGGCCGCAGTTACATACTTCCTATGGGGATTATAAGAGGTTTTAGTCTTTTGGATCCCGATGCCTTGGTTTTTTCCACCATTACTCCTGTACATAAACGTTATCACATCAGAGGACCGGGTCCATTTATGTGACTTATCAATATCATTTTTAACCCTTTTTAAATCCTCCTGAAGTTGTTTATTCTTTTCAAGCTTAGCAACAAGTCTTGTTTTAACTTTCTTATCTCACTCTTAAGCTCAATCTGAGCCTCTCTAGCGACTTTCTCTCCCTCAGTGTTATCCATCCATTTTTTTTGTTTGCTTTTTCAACAAGTTATGTTCTCTAGTTACTTCTTCCACTTGTTCCCTTAAATATTTAGTGGAATCTACCATATCATCCCTTTCTTGCTCAGTAGCTACAATTTTCTCTACTAGAGTATTATTTTGTTTGCTAAGGTTCTCTATAGTTTCCTTTAAGTCAACAACCACTACCATCAAATCATCTCTAGATTGTTCAACATCTCCTAGATCTATGATTAGGGCATCATTATCATTAACAAAACTATCATATATATCAATTAGAACATTTGCTAATGACATCAATTTCTTCGAAGAGTAGGGCTTCAGATTTCTCTGAACATCCCTGAAATAACCTCATCATTGTCATCCTCTTCATCCTCATCGGACTAAGCCATCAATGCAATAAATGAATCATATTCCTTTGCTTTATTTTCCACTTCCATCATGAAGCTACTTCTTGTATTTGGTTCCTCTTCTGATTCACTAGAGGAGTCTCCCCATGCAACCAAAGCTTGCTTCACCATATTTTTAGCAGCATCTCTTCTTTTGAATTTCCTGTCAGGGATCGGGTTCCTCTTAGCTAGCAGTGTTATTTTTGTAATTCTATTATTTCATAAGAGGGCAGTCTTTAATAAAATGTCCAGTCTTTACACACTTATGACAACAATCATTCCCTTTGAAATTCCTGCTGGAACTTCCTTTCTATGGGATCCCACCATTTTTACGAACCGTCTTCTGAAATCTTTGTGGTCTATTGGTTGATTGACTTTCCTCGAAGTTTGGTGGAGCAGCCATGTAGATCCTTTCTAGGTGTTAACCTTTTAGAAAGAACCTACTCTGATACCAATTGATAGAAACTAAGCGTCTACCAGACTGTATAGAGAATTAGGTTCTCTATGAGTTTCCATTGAAAATACTAATGAACCAAACTGTATAGCGAACTTGTCATATATCAGTTTCCCCAGTGCTAACTACTGAACCAATGTGTAAATGAGATACATGATAAGTTCATGCTATATAGAGAACCAGATTCTCTATAAGCTCCCACTATAAGCAACAGACTGTAAAACCAACTAGTATAAGGAATCAAGTTCTCTAATTGTTCCACAGTAGCTCGATAGTAAGTAAAGAACATAGAGGATTTTTACGCGGAAAAATACCAACTCAAGGGGAAAAAAACCATGACCTACACTTGTAGGCTTTTAACTTCACTAACTTGTAAACACCTATAAAAGCTATTTTGTAATGACTCCATTACAAAGGATTCAACTCAACTAACTTGTGGTACTCTCACCACAAGCCACTTTGTGACTCTCTATTTACAAAGACTTTAACTAACTTGTGATAGTCTCACCACAAGCCACTTTGTGACTCTCTAGTTACGAAGAATTTAAATAACTTGCGATGCCCTCACCATAAGCCACTTTGTCATAACTCTATTACAAAGGCTTTACAGCTCGACTAACTCTAGCCAAGACACAAACTTAAAGGGTTCGTGATTTTTTGTTTCCTGAAATATAGCTTCTAAGAAAGAAAGATAGGAGTTACAATTGAAGAACAAATAAGAAAAACTCAACAAACCTAAGGACTTAAGATATCTTCAGTCTTTGGATACAGTCCTTAATGTTGGAGTGGCTTTTTTCTTGAGAGAGATTGTGGCAAACACTTGAGAGAATATTTTTGTTTCTGATTTTGCAAGTCTTGGAGAGGGATGCCTTGTGCCTTGCACCAGGTTTATATTACAAAAGACATCACCTTAGTAATTCTTGGTTGGTACATGCCTCTTCTAAATGGGAAGTGACCGATGCACCGTCTACTGCATGTACAGTTGCAGGCAGTCAATTTCTGCAATTGGTTTCTAGTTGTACAATTGACTTATACTTCTGTTAGGGGAACCCCAAGGTAATGGGCCTGTGATCTGGTTCCTGTGAATTTATCTTGAGTCGATTAACTTGAATGATTGTACTAGGCATGCTTCAGGTCCTTTATCTAGTTCTCTCATGAAGTAAGTTGTTTTACCTTCCTTGATTGTATTTATACACATGTGACATCACCTACAATGATGTAAGCAAGGTAGGTAAAAAGCCTTTCATAGAAAGTTTACTACTGCACCGTTCCTATGCAGTAGCGTGTGTAGGCAACAACTTTCCTGCTGGAAAGTTAACTTCATATAGTCTTCTCGGGAACTGGTAGGGACATGTTCCCTCAGCTGTTCCTTCCACTCTGAAGAGTTGAGTTATATCCCATGCTGGATCCCAACTTGGAACTTTGTGATCTCAAGGTCTTGTAAATACATAACATATTCCTTATCTGGTTCTGGATGGCAAGTTTGTTAAATCATCAAAACATAAATTAAAGTACTTATGCCCAAGGTACTTGTAACCTATCAATTTCCCCCTTTTTTATGACGACAAGCTTAGAATTAATATATTCCCCCTAAGAACCAGATCTCCACATTGTTCCCTTACGAATCAGCCATATTCCTCATGAAAACCGAACTTAAGGAGCTAATCACAACCGGTTCCTCAAGAATGTTTGACAAATCATCAAAACTCAAAGTACCATAACTTATCAAAGGTTGGCGTCGGTAGGGACTTGGTGAAAAAATCAGCCATATTATCACTTGAATGAATCTGTTGTACATTGATACCACCGTTCTTTTAAAGTTCATGTGTAAAAAATAACTTTGGTGAAATGTGCTTTGTCCTATATCCTTTTATGAACCCTCCCTTCAATTGGGTTATGCATGCTGCATTGCCTTCATACAAAATTGTGGATAGTTATCACATTTCAAATTATATTTGTCTCGAATAAGATGTATTATAGACCTCAACCACACACTCTCTCAACTTGCTTTATGAATAGAAATTATCTCAGCATTATTAGAGGTAGTAGCCACAACTGATTGCTTAGTCGATCGCCAAGATATGGTAGTGCCTCCACAGGTAAATACATAACCTGTTTGAGATCGAGCCTTGTGTGGTTCAGATAAATACCCAGCATCGGCATAACCAACAAGACCAAGACTGCAATTATTGCCATAAAATAAGCCCATATCGGTAGTTCCTTTTAGATACCACAATATGTGTTTGATTCCATTCCAGTGTCTCCTTGTAGGAGCAGAGCTATATCTTGCTAAGACGTTATCTATAAAGGTTATGTCATGCCTTATAGTATTAGCAAGATACATTAGTGACCAATTGCACTAAGATATGGTACTTCAAGAAGCTCTTCATTCTTTTCTTGAGGTCGAATTGGATCCTTATTCACATCAAGTTATCGAACGACCATCAGAGCACTTAATGGATGTGCTACATCTTGGTAAAACCATTTCAATACCTTTTTATGTAGGCAGATTGATGAACAAAAATTCCATTTGCCAAAATTCAATTTTCAAACAAAGACATGATTTTGTCTTTCTGATATCTTTCATCTCGAATTCCTTCTTTAAATAATCAATTGCCTTTTGGAGTTCTATAGAAGTTCCAATAAGGTTTATGTCATCAACATATACGGCAAGTACAACAAATTTCGATGTTGTTTTCTTTATAAAACACATGGACAAATGGAATCATTTATATAACCTTTCTTTAATAAATACTCACTAAGACGATTATTCCACATTCGTCCTGATTGCTTTAGACCATACAAAGATCTTTGCAATTTGGTTGAAAACATTTTTCGGGACTTAGAATTATGTGCGTTAGGCATTTTAAACCCCTCGAAAATTTTCATGTATATCTGATTATCAAGTGAGCCACAAAGGTAGCGCTAACCACATCCATGAAATGCATGTCAAGTTTTTCATGGATATCAAAACTAATTAGATAACGGAATGTTCTAGCATCCATAACAGGTGAATATGTCTCTTCATAATCGACACCAGGCCTTTGTGAAAATCCTTGTGCAACAAGGCGTGCCTTATATCTTTGTACCTCATTTTTCTAATTTATTTTTGCGTACTAAGACCCATTTATAGCCAACAGGCTTAACACCATTAGGTGTTTGGACTACAGGTCCAAAAAATTCACGTTTCGCAAGTGAATTCAACTCTGATTGGATTGCTTCTTGCCATTTTGGCCAATCAAGTCTTTGTCGACATTCTCCAATAGATTGAGGTTCAAGATCCTCACTTTCTTGCATAATTCTAGATGCATCATTATATAAAGACATAATCCACCACTATATCAACTCGATTCAAATTTGTCTCAATATCGGTTGGATTTATTGATAGTTTCTTATTTTCTTGAGTCTCAGGCTACACGATTTCTTCATGAATCTCAGGAGTGGTTAATCGTGTATTTCTTCACGAGAATATTTCGTAGTATCAACTTGATCATTTATTTTCCTTTTTATAGGATTTCGATCCTTAGAACCTAATGGTTTTCCATATTTTAGGTGTGTTTTTGACTCATTGCTATGACACTAGAAGATTGTCCAACAGGTACATCAATACGGATTGGAACATTCTTTGCAGGGATATGTGATTTTTTTTAGCCTTTTCAGATCCGTAAATGCACCTGCATTTTATTTGCTATTTTTTGTAAATGAACAGTCTTTTGCACCTCTTTTTCATAAATAGAGGCACGTGGATCAAGATGAGACAATGATGGATTTTTTCACAAAATTTCCCGTTTGGTTTCACCAACTTCTCCCCCTAATTTTGGGAAAAATGTCTCATCGAATCGACAGTCTGCAAATTGTGCAGTAAACAAATCCCCCGTTAATGTTTCGAGGTAGCGAATAATAGAGGGCGATTCAAACCCAACATATATTCCTAATCTTCTTTGGGGACCCATTTTGGTGCGATATGGCGATGCTACAGGCACATATACTGCGCATCCAAAAATTCTTGAATGGGATATATTAGGTTCATGACCCAAAACTAATTGCAATGGAGAATATTTATGAGAATTTATCGGTCTGAAACGAACTAGCATTATTTCATGCAAAATGGTGTGACCCCAAACAGAAGTGGACAACCTCATTTTTCCATGAGTAATGGTCTTGTTATCAATAGAAGACGTTTAATTAAAGACACTACAAGGCCATTTTGAGTGTGAACATAAGCTACAAGATGTTCCACTTTTATCCTAATTGATAAGCAATAATCATTAAATGCTTGGGATGAAAACACAGCAACATTATCAAGTCTAATATACTTAATTTGATTATTGGGGAATTGCGCCCATAATAGAATTATTTGTGCCATTAATTTTACAAACGCGAGGTTGCGAGATGACAATAGGCATACATGATACCATCTAGAAGATACACTTATTAAGACCATAAAATATCTAAAAGACTCATTAGGTGGGTGAATAGGTCCACAAATGTCCCCTTGTAACGTTCCAAAAATGCAGGGGACTCAATCCCAACCATTTGTGATGGTATAATAATTAACTTGCCTTGATAACAAGAAAGTGTAACAAAATTCATTATTTAAAAGAATCTTTAAATTCTTTAATGGATGCTGTTGGAAACTGTGCGTCCATCAGACTATATAGAGAACCGAGTTCTATATGTATTTCTTCTGAAAGTACCGATGAACCAAACTGTATAGAGATCTGGTCCTATATCAGTTTGATACAGTGCTAAGTTTGTGTGAGTCCACCAAATAGCTAGTCCTTTATCGGGTTCTATTTTGAATGCTAGTAAAGATGAATGTAAATAAGGCCATGGATTTTTACATGGAAAAATTCAACACAAGGGGGTCAAAAAACCACGACCTACACCTGTAGGCTTTTAGCTATTACAAGCCACTTTACAATAACTCTATTGCAAAGACTTCAACTAACTTGTGATGCTCTCATCACAAGCCACTCTATAACTATCCTAGTTACAAAGAATTTGACTAACTTGTGGTATTTCCACCACAAGCCACTTTGTCACACTACGGTTACAAAGGCTTTGACTAACTAGTGATGTTTCCACCACAAGCCACTTTGTCACCCTACGGTTACAAAGGATTTTTCTTGTGACTCAACCTAATAAATGCTTCTAATAAAGGTGGATAAAAGTTACAATGAAGAACAAATTACAAAGACTCTACAAACCTAAGGACTTAAAATATCTTCGATCTTGGATCAGGTCCTTGACGTTGCAGCAACTTTGTTCTTGAGAGAGGTTCTTGAACACTTGAGAAAATATTTTACTTTTCTGAGTTTGCAAGCATTGGAACCTGAAACTTGTGCCTTGCATAAGGTTTATACTACACAAGACATCCTTAGTGATGTCCAATCTTAATGGGAAGTGACTGTTGCACTGTATATTGCACTGTTGCAGTCAGTCACTTTCTGCAATTGCTTTCAAGCTGTAGTTGACTTGTACTTATGTTAGAGAACCCTAAGGGACCAGGTCCCTATTGTGTTCCTCTTTGTACAGTTGCGATCAGTCACTGAGTTGCGTTCCAACTGTATAGTTGACTTGGACTTTTGTCAGAGAACTACCAAGGGATCAGGTTCCTAATCTGGTTCTTGTGCACATCACCCAGATTGTCTTGAGTTGAGTAACTTGAATGATGCTTTGTATAGACTCATTGTAGGTACACCTTGAGAAGCACTTGAGTTGGTCAAAGAATGAGTGGGCGCTGGAAATAGTGCAGTGCGGCATACTCTTTGTTTCCAGCCGTGTCCAATTGACTTTGTACTGCCGTGAGGAACCCACATGAGTATCAGGTCCTTGTCTGGGTTCCTACCTCCTGAAAGTATAGTGAGTTCACATTTGGCTGGAATCCATTAGATGCAGTGTAATCCAAGTGAGTCAGGTTCCCTATTTAGTTCTTGACATTAAGTTTGTTAGATCATCAAAACACATGGCAAAGATATTGAAAACCTATCAATACTATCAATTTCCCTCTTTTTGATGATGACAAACTTAGCATTGAAAACAAGGAGTTAGAGTTCAGAGAACCAGATTGAATATCAGGAGACCACAAGTTCCCCCTGACTTTATGCCCTTACTTACACATGTTTCCCATGTGTTCCCCCTGACACTTTACTATCATTCTTGCTCTTTTATCTAGTTCCATGTAAAAAGTTTGTTAGATCATCAAAACATAGATTAAAAGACCTTAAGCCCATCAATTTCCCCCTTTTTGATGATGACAAACTTTGAACATTGATGACTATTTGACTTAACCAGATAAGGTACCCGCAACTGCATGTGTTCCCCCTGACTCTATTCTTCCCCCTTTTGGCATCAACAAAAAGACACAATCAGACAAAAAGGCATAAAGAAGTCCAACAAGGCTAACTCTTGCCACATAGGTGCACACAATCATGATAGAAAAGAGAAGCAAAAGAGAAAACAAGCATTTACAAGCAAAAGAAGAGTTGTTTTATTGATAGGAAATTTGACTGTTTCAACAGGAGCAGCAACGATGAAATCCAACATGCCATCACAAAAAGACAAACAAAAAGAGAAACAACAACCACAAAATAATCAGAGTAAAAAATAACTGGCCACTGAAAGGATCCTAGGGGGCACTAGAAGAGGGAGACTGGGAAGAGGAGGCGGCAATGATTTTGAGAGCTAGGTCCATGCGGGTAGTTGCAGACAACTATTATTCAAGAAGTTTCTCCCGTAATTCTCCACGAGTTGCCTAAGTCCAAAACTTATCTCATACTTGCCATCTCCTAGATTAACGGGCAAGCGTGTGACCTCACAAGACTTTTTCTGAGTTAACTCTTCTACCCAAGGCCATTGTCATTTAGAATGGTCTTCATTGAGGTCCTTCCATAGTTCCCTTTTGTTGTTTTTTTGGATATTTCAATAACCTTCCCATTCCTGCTTGCAACAGCCACAATGTCACCCTCAAACAAATCTTTCTCAAGCACAACCTTTTGAGATCTTTTCACTAAGGAACTAGGTTCCTCCACAACATCTTTATCAACTTTAACCACTGGAATGTGTTTATCAGCCACAACTTCCCCCTATTCATCAACCTTTTTTTGGTAATACTCTGCTTACTCTTCTCCGAGGCAAACTTAAAAGCCTCTTTCTTCTACAACCACATGGTTTGTTTCAGCTGAAAGAGAATTAGGTTCTTCTATAACGGTGTCATGAACCGAAGACTCAAAAAGCACCAGAGTTTCATCCCCTAAGGATGAAGTTTCTTCCCTCTGAGATTCAGGAACAGAGGAGAAGTAGGATTTGCAACACATAAAAGAGAGACTGGAGATGAAGTGACTAGATATGAGGAGGAAACCAGTACGAGTACAGTCATATCAGGGATAGTGAAGAAGTGGGTTTTCGGTGATGGTGTTAAGGGAGGAGGAGATGTGAGAGTGATGTTGATGGCAAGAGAAAAAGACAATTATTTGTTGGCCATGGTGAGAGAATTGGTAGAGAGTTCTGAAGGAAAAATTAAAGTGATGCAGAGGGAGACAATGGTTTAGAGTTGTTGGTCTGAAAAGTCGGATGATGTGGCAGTTGAATTAATTTTTCTATCCTTTTTCTTTGAACAAGCATGCAAAAAATACATTACTACTAACTTATGGTGCAGGAACCAGGTTCCTGACCTGTTTTTGTAAAAGGGTTTTTGTAGCTCTCCTCTGAAGTTCAACACTGTACCTTTAGCTTGTATGATCATCATGCGTGTTTACCTGCAACGGTATAGATGTGAGTTAGGCCTAGTCAGAAAACACTTTAGCCAATTTTACCTTACTGTGACTATCACAGTCATGTCAGCAGAAACAGGTTCTCGATTAGGCTCAAGTAATCCCAATGTCATTTTTTTCTCAAAGTGTTCCCTGCTCAAAGCTTTGCGAAGCTATCTGCAATCTTATATTCCGTGCAACACAAACTTATACAAATAAGACCATTTTCCACATAGTCGCTTGATCCACAGTGAATAAGCATATAACTTGGCAGCTGCAACATATTCTGCTTCAGCTATGGAGAAAGCTACTGAGTTTTGTTTCCTTATACTCCATGAGATAAAGCATGATCTAAGAAAATGAGCCATTCCAGATGTGCTTTTCCTGTCCACCAGATAACATGTATAATCAGCGTTAGCATAACCAATAAGGTTGAAAACTGTCCCCTGAAGGATAGTACAGAACCAGGTTTTATGTGCCCAAATATCTTAGAATTCTCTTAGCAACCTTCAGATGTCCTCAAGATTTGATTGGAACCTTGCATATAATCCCACACTGAATACAATGTCTGACCTGCTGGCAGTAAGGTAGAGTGGAGATCCAATGATTCCCATGCTTCCATGTCAAACCTTTTCAAGAGTTCTTTGATGTATTTCGGACTGATACACGTTCCCTTTATGGACTGCTTCTCTTGAAGACCCAAGAAGATATTTAGTTTCCCCATCATACTCATTTCAAACTCACTTCCTATGAGTTTAGCAAATTCTTCACATAATGAGTTAGTTGTAGCTCAAAATATAATGTCATCCACATAAATCTGATCAATGAGCAGGTTCCTTCCCCGTTTCTTTAAGGACAATGTATTGTCAATCTTTCCTCTTATGATGTCATTTTCCACGAGAAACTGGATAGTCTCTCGTACCATGCTCTAGTTACCCGCTTCAATCCGTACAATGCCTTATCAAATTTGAATACATGTTCAGGATGTACATGACATTCAAAACCTGGAGGTAGCTTGATATAGACTTCTTTCTTGAGTAAACCATTCAGGAAGGAACTCTTCACATCCATTTTGAGTAGGGTGAATCCCATATGTGAAGCAAGGGAAATATGGATCCTAATAGCTTCCATGCGAGCTACTGAAGTAAAAGTCTCATCATAATCGATCCCTTCCTTCTGATTGTATCCTTGGACAGTGAGCCTTGCTTTGTTCCTTGTAGTATTTCTATGTTCATCCATCTCATTCCTGAATAGCCACCTGGTCCCTATGATGGTTCTGCCTGAGGGTCTAGGTACCAGGTGCCATACCCTGTTTCTTTCTTTCAACAACACCATTTTGCTGTGGAGTCCTTGGTGCTGAGAGGCTGTGTATGATCCAAATTTCGTTACAAACTCATCAATTTTGGCGTTGTCAAATTATGTCCTATGGTCAGATCTGATGCATGCTACCTTCAATTCCATCTTCACTTGGATCTTCTTGACAAAGCCCACAAATACCTCAAAAGTCTCATCCTTTGTTCTAAGAACCAGTGTCCAGGTGAATCTTGAGTTTTGGTAGACCACGAACCAGGTTCTTCTGAATCAATTATTCAGAAGTGAGAAGCTTGCATGCCCCAATATTCTATGCTAGCATTCTGCATCATCATCAACTGACTTCAAACATCTCATATCACTAGCTTTTAGAGATTCAAAAGTTAGCGACGTAGATGTTCTTGTGTCTTTTGGCTACTAAGACCACTTCGCCAGTTACCAGATCGGTAACCGTGCACACTTTTAATAAGAACTCTACATTGATCACTTTATCACAGATTTGAGAGACACTCATGAGACTATACTTTAGGCCACCCACATAGTACACGTTCAATTGAGTGTCAAAGAGGCTTTCCAAATTTTTTTCAACACCGAGAATGTAACCTTCCTTTTCTATGGCTACATTCCTTCCTGCAGGGCTTTCAGTAAGACAGAATCCATGGTGCTTCCAGTCATGTGCATTGAGCATACACTGTTCATGGTCCATTGCAGTTCACTTCCTCCCACTATTCACTACATATCTAAATTATGGATTAGATTTAGGAACCCAACTAATTTGGATCCCTTGTTACTAAAAAAGGGATGAATGGGGGATTTCGTAGTCCATGCAAATAGCATCCGCTTTTTGCGAGTGGTACCTAGTCCTTTGCTAGTAGTCACTCTATCACTGAATGCTTTGTTCTTCTGAGCAGACTAAACGCTGGCCTGACAATTTTCTTTAAAGTGCCCATTGTTCCCACAGTGGGTACACGGCCAGTTATCAGGAACAGTGACGTATTTGCTGTGAGAGTTGTAAGGCGTTTTCTCCTTTTGGTACCCGATTCCCTGCCTATTTCCACTATTATTGAAGTACATGGCTGTGACAACATCTGAGGACCAGGTCCACTTGAGAGATTTCTCAAGATCACTTTTTACTCTCTTCAATTCAGCTTGAAGCTGCCTATTTTCTCGAGTTCACCACATATCCAAGTTCTAGCAGCTTTCAACTCATTTTCAAGCCTAATGTGTTCCTCACTGGCTATCTCCTTTCCTTTTCTAGAATTTTTAGGTTTTGACTTAATCTCAAGTTTCACTATTGATTTCCTTAGGTCTGTAATTTCTGCCAAAAGATTATTCTTTTCTTTTTTGAAAGTTTCAATGGTTCTCTTATAGTCAGTAACTACAACTACTAAGTCATGTCTAGTGTGTTTAGATTCTGCTAATTCTAAGGTCAAAGAATCCTTATCCTCCACAAAACTATTAAAGCCATTTATTAATACGTTATCTAAAGACATGAGTTTTCTTGGAGAATAGGATTTCAGATTTCTCTAAACACCCCTAAATTTACCTCTTTGTTGTCTTTTTCTTCATCATCATATGGTTGTGCCATCAACGCAAAGGTTGAGTCATATTCAACTGGTCTTTTTCTCTTGAAGCTCTTGGAGAATTCTTGCTTCAAGAGAGGACAATTTTTCATGAAGTGTCCAGCTTTTTCGCACGTGTAACAAAGATCATTATTCTTTGATCTGTTAGAGTTGTCCCTTTCTAGCACTTCTCCATCTCTTCTGACCATCTTCTGAAACCTTTTGGTTAAGTAAGCCATGTAACTGTCTTCCTCACTCGAATTATTGTTAGCAGCTTTAAGTACCCGATACTTTTTCTTTTTTGGTTTTCTCCTTTCAAAAGTTAGTGGAGCAACCATGAGGATCCTTCCTAGGTGTTAGCCTGATAGGAAGAACTTGCTTTGATACCACTTGTTAGAAACTGTGCGTCCACCATATTGTATAGAGAACCGAGTTCTCTTTGTATTTTCTCTGAAAGTACTAATGAACCAAACTGTATAAGGATCTGGTCCTATATATCAGTTTGATATAGTGCTAAGTTTGTGTGAGTTCACTAAATAGCAAAGTACATGGTCCTTTATTGGTTCTGTTGTTATTGCTAGTAAAGCTGAATGTAAATAAAGCCATGGATTTTTATGTGAAAAATCCCACACAAGGGGATAAAAAAACCACGACCTACACCAGTAGGCTTTTAACTTCACTAACTTGCAATCTCCCTATTACAAGCCACTTATAATAACTCTTTTGCAAAGACTTTAACTAACTTGTGATGCTCTCATCACAAGCCACTCTATAACTATCCTAGTTACAAAGAATTTGACTAACTGGTGGTATTTGCACCACAAGCCACTTTGTCACACTACGGTTACAAAGGCTTTGACTAACTTGTGATGTTTCTACCACAAGACACTTTGTCACCCTAGAGTTACAAAGGATTTTTCTTATGACTCAACCTAATCAATGCTTCTAAGAAGGTTGTATGGGAGTTACAATGAAGAACAAATTACAAAGACTCTACAAACCTAAGGACTTAAAGTATCTTCGATCTTGGATCATGTCCTTGAGGTTGCAGCAACTTTGTTCTTGAGAGAGGTTCTTGAACACTTGAGAGAATATTTTACTTTTCTGAGTTTGCAAGTGTTGGAACCTGAAACTTGTGCCTTGCATAAGGTTTATACTACACAAGACATCCTTAGTGATGTCCAATCTCAATGGGAAGTGACTGCTGCATAGTCTGTTGCATTGTTGCAGTCAGTCACTTTCTGCAATTGCTTTCTAGCTATTGCTGACTTGTACTTCTGTCAGGGAACCCTAAGGGACCAGGTCCATGTTGTGTTCGTCTTTGTACAGTTGCGATCATTCACTCAGTTGTGTTCCAGCTGTATAGTTGACTTGGACTTCTGTCAGAGAAGTACCAAGTGATCAGGTTCTTGATCTGATTCTTGTGCACACCGCCCATATTGTCTTGAGTAGAATAACTTGAATGATACTTTATATAGACTCATTGTAGGTACACCTTGAGAATAATCACTTAAAGTGATGTGAGCACTTGAGTTGGTCAGAGAATGAGTGGGAACTGGAAACAGTGCAGTGCATCATAATCTTCGTTTCCAGCTATGTTCAATTAACTTTGTACTGCCGTGAGGAACCCACAAGAGTATCAGGTCATTGTCTGGGTTCCTACCTCCTGAAACTGTAGCAAGTTCACATATGGATGGAATCCGTTAGATGCAATGTAATCCAAGTGAGTCAGTTTCTCTATCTGGTTCTTGACATTAAATTTGTTAGATTATCAAAACACAAGGCAAAGATATTGAAAACCTATCAATCCTATCAGATGCCCATTTGAGTTTTCTATAATCTGTCTTGTCATAATTGATCCAGGGAGTCCCAATCAATCATGCCAAATTACAAAAGTATTAGAATTAGTAACCTTTTTATTTACAAAAGAATGTGCCTCAATCACACTAATTCTTGTCTAATTGTCATGACCCTAAAACCGACCCGATCATAATGGCGCCTAACGTAAAACTAGGCCAGCCGACACAAATCCCAAATCAAACTTTAATTCATAAAAGACAGTTTTATGCTATTAATTGACAATATCTCATAGCATGGGTCTAAATAACTAGTGCGGAAAATAACTCAAGCCCGACATCAGGATGTCGCAAGTCACGAGCATCTACAAGGTCTATCTGAGTACAATAAAGGATATCATAGTCTGGAAATCAAGATACTAAGAACAGTCCGAGTAAGGAAATAAGAAGAAGTGCAGGGCTACAAGCGCCAAGCAGCTACCTTGCCGACTCCGAAGATCTACTGGAAGAATGATCAGCGCTCGTTATCACGACCCGCAACTCCTGGATCTGCACACAAAGTGTACGGAGTAATGTGAGTATGGAAACTCAGTAAGTAATAAAAGTAAATAAAAGCTGAGCAGTAAGAAATTAGATAATTCCACGTCATAGCACTATAGCAAAACAATATGTTTACACAATAGTACAATACTCAATTATCCCATAAAAAATCAGTTTCAGTGAAACCTTTTAAAAATATCTTTCAATAGTTTTCACACAAATGATGAAACAGTGAGAAAAATGATGAAAACTTAAACAACCCCTCGGTAAAGACATGTACCATAACCCGCCCCTCGGGCATAACATCATTCAGAACCAGCCCCTCGGGCTACCTCATAATCACTCATAATCGGTCCCTCGAGCAATAACATAAATCAAGAACATCCCCTCGGGTAACATCACATCGCTTACACTGGGTACCCACTCTCACTGGGGGTGTACAGACTACGGAGGGGCTCATACAGCCCAAGCACTATCACAAGCCATCTTGTGGCATAATAAATTAGGCCCTCGGCTACTGATATATCACAAAAGAGTACAACCTATTACAGTATGCGGCCCGATCCCATGATATCCTCACAACACAGGCCTTCGGCCTTACTTAGTCAGATACCTCTCAAGCCACTCGGGCTAACAATAAAACAAGATGCTCAGTCGAAATATCATTTATGTATCAAATAAAAGTAAATAAGACTGAGTTATGAAATTAGTAAAACACAGCATGATTGAGTACAGTTATTAAATTAAAATAGTGAGGAATTTCAATAAAGAAAGCCCCTAAATATCCAAATATTGGCACGGAGCCCAAATATGGCATTCTGCCCAAAACATAGTACTACTTTCTAACATAAGGTAATATCAAGTAGTTTCAGTCAAATATGCAACTTAATAGTTGCTACGGGACGGACCAAGTCACAATCCCCAATGATGCACGCCCCTCACGCTCATCATCTAGCGTGTTCATCGCCTCAAAATAGAACCACAATATGAAATCCGGGGTTTTATACCCTCGGGACAACGTTTACAATCATTACTTACCTCAAACCGGACCAAACTCTAGCTCGCAATACCTTTGCATATCGATTCGGCCTCCAAATGCTCCAAATCTAACTAAAACTAGTATCACATAATTAATACACGCTAAATGAACAAAGCCCAAGCGAAGATAATTATATTAACTTGAAAATCACGGAATTGGCCAAACCCGACCCCCAAGCCCATGTCTCAGAATTCGATAATGATGGGTCTTTAATCTCTTTGCCTTATATTTTGATGATCTGACAAACTTGCTATCAAGAACAAGATAGGGAACCAAACCCACTTGAGCTACATTACAAATCAATAGAGTTCAGCTAAATGTGAACTGCTATAGATTTAGGAGATAGAGAACCAAACAAGGACCTGATACCCTTGTGGTTCCCTCATAGCAGTACAAGGCCAATTGGAGACAACTGGAAGCAATGTGACTGCCTACACTGTTTCTACCCGCACTGCACTATTTCCAACGGTCACTTGTCCTTTGACCAACTAAAGTTCTTACATCATTCAAGTGATGTCATCAAGGTGGATCAATAAGGAGATTATATCAAAACATTACTTGAGAATCAAATTAAGTATTCAAGCCTTCTGAAAATAGAAAACTCAATCCTCAAGAGCTTGAAGAATAAAGTTAAATGCTACTATAGACCAGTTCCTAAATCGAGTATTTTGCAGTCCTTAGTTGAGTTGTAACTTTATGATTTTTCTTATTGTAATACCTAATTTGCTTAGATAGAAACGGTACTTAGGAACCTCTTTGTAAAACCATAAACTTTCTAAGTTTGTGTTGTGACTAGAGTTAGTCATAAGTTAAATTCTTTGTAACTAGTGAGTTAAAAAGTGGCTTGTGATAAGTGTATTACAAACTAGAGTGATTGAAGTCTTTGTAACTAGTGAGTGACAAAGGGGCTTGTGATTTGTGTATCACAAGTTAGATTTATTGAAGTCTTTGTAATATAGTTATTACAAAGTGACTTATAATCAAGTGTTTACAAGTTAGTGAAGTTGAAAGTCTACAAGTGTAGGTCATAGTTTTTATCCCCTCGAGTGGGATTTTTCTACGTAAAAATCCTGTGTCTCGTTTACCTACTGTTTCATTAGTATTATCAGTGGAAACTCATAGAGGACCAGGTACTCTATAGTTTGGTAGACTCATATAAACTAATAATTGGTATTATAGCAGGTTTCTCCTATCGGGCTAACACCTAGGAAGGATCCATATGACTGCTCCGCCAAATTTTGAAGAAGGCCAATCTACATACAGACCACTCAGGTTCAATGGACAATACTATGGGTGGTGGAAGACAAGAATGCATGCTTTTATCATGGCTGAGGATTCTGAGTTATGGGATGTCATATGTGATGGCCCTTACGTCCTAACAAAGGTACTTGAAGAACTTCCATTCTTAATGCCAAAAACCAGAAAAGAATACACCAACGCAGATAGGAAGGCTGTTGAGAAGAATTTTCGTGCCAAGAAGATTTTGGTATATGGAATGGGACTTGATGAATACAGTAGAATCTCTTCTTGTGACACTGCTAAGGGGATATGGGAAGCTTTGCAAATAGCTCATGAGGGAACCAACCAAGTAAAACAGTCTAATATTGATATACTCACTATCGAGTATGAACTATCTGGGATGAAGGACGATGAATCCATTCAAGACATGCACACAAGATTCACCTCCATCATAAATGAGTTACACTCACTTGGTGAAACCATTCCTAGGAACAAGCTGGTAAAGAAAATCCTCAGTATCCTTCCTAGTTCTTGGGAAAGCAAGGTGAATGCTATTACTGAAGCAAAGGACCTGCAGGAGCTGACCATGGACGAGCTGGTTGGAAATCTGAGGACTTACGAGATGAAGAGGAAGATAGAAATTGGAAGAAGAGAACCAAAGAAAGAAAGGAAACTGGTACTAAAAGCTCATAGCAATGACTCAAGTGAGGAGGATAGTGAATGGCTTACTTAACCAAAAGATTTCAAAAGATGGTCAGAAGAAATGGAGGAATACCAAAAAGGGGCAGCTCTAGCAAACCAAAGAACTATGATCTCTGCCATAAGTGTGGAAAGCCTGGGCACTTCATCAAAGATTGTCCTCTCCTCAAGCAAGAATACTCCAAGTAAAACCCTGAGAAAGCAACTAAAAGGAACCCCTTTCCTGAGAACGACTTCAAGAGGAGGAAATCTGCTGACAATGTGATGAAACAGGCTCTTGCAGCACGTGGACACTCCTCTAGTGAATCTGAAGATGAAATTGATGCAGGTGATAGCTCCATGATGGCTGTTGAAAGTGAATATGATTCAATATTTCCTTTGATGGACCAATTAGATGATGATGAAGACGATGGCAAAAGTGAGGTAAATTTTAGGGATGTTCAGAGAAATCTGAAATCCTACTCTCCTAAGAAACTCATGTCTTTAGCTAGTGTATTGATTGATGCATATCATAGTCTTGTGGAGGATAGGGATTCCTTGACCTTAGAGTTAGGAAAAGCTGAACAAACTAGATATGACTTAGTGGCTGCAGTTGTTGACCATAAGAAAATTGTTGAAAACTTTAGAGAAGAAAGAGATGATCTCTTGGTAGTAATTACAGACCTATGGGAAACAATAGAGAGACTAGGGATTAAGTTAAAACCTGGAAATTCTGGAAAAGGAAAAGAGGTAGCCATTGAGGAACACATTAGGCTTGAAAACGAGTTGAAGGCTGTGAGAACTACTCTTTGTGTTGAATATGAGAAAAACAAGTATCTCCAGACTGAACTAGAAAGAGTGAAAAATGATCTTGAAAAGTCCATAAAGTAGACCTGGTCCTCAGAATCTATCACTGCCATGTACCATAATAATGGTAGAAACAAGCAAGGAATAGGGTTCCAAAGTGAGAAAAACCCTTACAACCCCCATAGCAAGTATATTAATGTACCAAATACCTAGCTATGTACCCACTGTGGGAACAATGAGCATTTCAAAGAAAATTGCCAAGTCAGGACCCAATCTATTCAGAAAAATAAAGTGTTTTCTAAAAATGTAACTACTAAAAAGGGATCAGGTTCTACAAAAAAATGCATATTACCTGCATGGACTAACAAAGCCCTTATTCATCCTCTTGTCTACTACAAGGGACCTGAACTTGCTTGTGTTCCTAAAACTAATTCTTTATCTCCTTGTTCAGGGAATAATGAAAGGAAGCAGTCGACAATGTTTTATGGATAGTGGATGCTCGAAACACATGACTGGGAATACCATGGACTTTCTTTCACTAAAACCCCTACAAGGAGGTAATATATCCTTTGGCACTAGGAAAAAAGATACATTCTGGGAGTTGGAAAATTCGAAAAATCACTCACTCACTCTATTGAGAATATTTACTATGTCAATGGTCTTAAGTGAAGTCTCTTGAGTGTCTCTCAGATCTATGATAAAGGAAACAAGGCAGAGTTCTTATCCAAAATATGTACAGTTACTAATCTGGTAACTGGTGAAGTGGTACTTGTGGCCAAGATATACAAGAACATCTATGTCATTGATTTAGAGTCCGTACAAAGCAGTGACCTGAGTTGTCTGAAAGTTATTGATGATGATGCTGAACTCTGGCATAGAAGATTGGAGCACGCAAGCTTCTCTCTGCTGAACAACTAATTCAGAAAGACCTGGTCCATGGTCTGACCATGTCAAAGTTCAAAGTACAGAAGTTTGTGATGTCTGTGCTAGATGAAAGCATGTGAAGTCCTCTTTTAAGACTAAAAAGGATGTAAGCAGCTTAAAGCACTCGAGCTTTTGCATATGGACCTATGTTGCCCAATGAGAGTGCAAAGCAGGGGGAAAAGATACATTTTTGTGATAGTAGATGACTACTCCAGATTCACATGGACTTTGTTTCGTAGAACTAAAGATGAAACATTTGATGTGTTTATAACTTTTGTGTAGAAAATCCAGGTGAAGATGGAGTCTAGAGTTTCATGCATTAGATCAGATCATGGAACAGAATTTGACAATGCCAAATTTGATGAATTCTGCAATGAATATGGCATCACTCATAACTTTTCAGCTCCTAGAACCCCCCCTCCCCCCAGCAAAATGGAGTAGTGGAAAGGAAGAATAAAACTCTTAAAGAAATGGCAAGAACAATGCTGATCGACAATGGAATTGCAAAGAACTTTTGGGCTGAAACGGTCAACACTGCCTCTACTTGGTGAACAGGTACATGATCATATCACTCCTCAACAAAAACCCCTATGAGTTGCTGAATGGAAGGAAACCCTAGCTGACTCACCTAAGAACATTTGGCTGTAAATGCTATGTTCTCAACAGTGGAAAGGATCAACTTGGTAAATTTGATGCCAAGAGTGATGAAGGAATATTTCTGGGCTACTGTTCTCAAATCAAAGCAGACAAGATATACAACAAGCTAACTCAATGTGTTAAGAAAAGTGTTCATGTTATTTTTGATGAGTCCTATCCATCTTGTGAGAAAAGTGCTGAAGAGGATCAAGATAGAGAACCCTTACTCATCCCTGATGAAGTCATGTGAAGGAACTGAATGGAGACAACACTGCTTCTTCCTTAATAGAACCAGGTATCTCAATTACAACCACTTAAGCTAAAGAAAATGGTTGATGTTGTACATGGTACTCCACCAGTACATGAGAGAAGAACACAAGAGGACCAGTGAAACATACCTAGCTCCTCTATAAATGATCCTCAAATGCCCAACTACAAACACAAAAGCTCCCATCCTCTTGACAACATAATTACTACTATAGATTCTGGAGAACAAACCAGGTCAAAAGCCAGATATTCACTTGCCTTCTCAGCTTTTCTCTCCCAAATAGAACAAAATATCAAAGAAGCCCTAAAAGATGCAGATTGGATTACAGCCATGTAAGATGAGATGCATAAGTTTGAAAGGAACAATGTCTTGCTCTTGATATCTAAACCCTCAGATCGAACCATTATAGGGACCAGGTTGGTATTCAAAAACAAGTTTGATGAACATGGAAACACTATAAGGAACAAGGCTAGGCTAGTGGTTCAAGGCTACAATCAGGAGGAAGGGGTTGATTATGATGAAACGTTTGCTCATGTCGCTTGCATGAAAGCTATTACAATCCTAATCGCTTTTGCATCCCATATGGAATTCACCTTGTTCAAATGGTTATTAAAAGTGCATTTCTGAATGGACTTCTTAAGGAAGATGTCTATGTGAAGCAATCTCCAGGGTTTGAATATCATGAACACCCTGAATATGTGTGTAAACTGGACAAAACATTGTATGGGTTGAAGCAGGCTCCCCGAGCTTGGTATGAAAGGCTATCAAAATTCCTCTTAGAAAATGGCTTTAAAAGAGGGAAATTGACAACGCATTGTTCCTCAAGAAACGAGGAAGGAACCTGCTCGTTGTTCAGGTGTATTTTGATGATATCATTTTCGGGGAAACAACTGATTCTTTGTGTGAAGAATTTGCAAAACTCATGGGAAGTGAGTTTAAAATGAGCATGAGAGGGGAGCTGAACTTCTTCTTGGGTCTTCAAGTAAAGCAGTCCTCAAACAGTACATTTATTTGTCAGCAGAAATACATTATGGGGCTCTTGAAAAGGTTTGACATGAAAGCATCAAAGGTGATAGACACTCCCATTGCTACGGCCACTCGACTGGACATGGATGAAGCTGGATCCCCTGTGAATCAAACTATGTATAGAGGCATTATTTATATATATCATTGCAAGCAGACCTGATATTGCCTTTTGTGCAGGGCTATGTGCAAAGTTTTAATCAAATCCCAAGGAATCTCATTTGAATGTTTCTAAAAAAATTCTGAGATACCTTAAAGGAACGCAGGACCTGGTTCTTTATTATCCCTCAGGTGACAATTTTAATCTCATTGGATATGCTGATGCTGACTATGCAGGTTATCTTATGGACAGGAAAAGCACTTTTAGAATGGCTCACTTCCTAGGTTCATGTCTCATCTATTGGGGCACAGGGAAGCAAAACTCAGTGTCTCTTTCAACTGCTGAAGCATAATATATGTAGTTGCAGCATTCTACTGTGCTCAACTTCTTTTGATTAAGCAGCAACTGAAGGATTTTGGGGTACTTAATGAGTGTGTGACCCTTATTTATGATAATACCAGTGCACTCAACATGGACAAGAATCCACTTCAACACAAAAGGACTAAGCATATTGATGTGAGGAATCATTTTTGAGGGATAATGTGGAGAAAGGGTTGATCTGTATGAAGTTCTGCCGCACAGACGACCAAATTGTAGATATCTTCACTAAAGCATTAAGTAGGGAACATTTTGAAAGAAACAGGGTGAAGTTGGGCTTTTAAAACCCAATTGAGAACCTGCTTCCTCATCATTTGGCTATGAAAATCACCTTCAAGTAAAACTAGCTAAAGTGTTTTCCGGCCAAGTCTAACTCACTTTAATACCGTTGGAGGTAAACACGCATGATGAGTATAAAAGCTACAGATGCAGTACATGGATGATAAAAGAGGATTGATATTTTCAGGCAAAAGGTCAAGAACCTGATTCTTGTACCAAAGGTTAGTAGTTCTACGTATTCTTTAATACACATCTTAAAAAGGTACAACAATCAACTGCCATGTCATCCACCTTTTCAGAGTCTAATGTCACGTCTTTTCATTTCAAATCATTCCATCTCCCTCTGCAACATTGCACTTCTCGATGCACAACCGCCATTCAGAACCGGTTCTTATCTCTCTCTTCATAATTATCCTTTCTTAAATAAAACCCTTCTTCGTTCTCCACAAACCATAGGTCCTCCATTAGAACTTCTCCAAAGCACCTTTACTCCATCCTTTAAATGGCTGATACAACCTCTGACATCCCTACCTTAGTTATTCCTAATACTGAAAAACTAATGGAGCCCTCCGTCCCCATTAAGTCTTCTATAACCACTCCTGCTCTCCCTGCTGAAATCACACCTAACCCAGATTCCTCGTCTATTTCCATCCCAGAAATACCTAAAATTGTTGATCCATCTTCTCTATCATCTGAGGTACCCACTGATCAACGAATCAGTGAAGAACAATGTCAAAGTCCTGAGGTCGTATAGGGTTTCGCCATTGTTGCTGCCGATTTTGTGGTAGAAGTGGTGCCTATTGAGGAATAAAATGTCGTAAACATCTTTGTGGTATCTGCTGATGGGGTCCTGCATGAGATAATTTCTGAAAGGAAAGAGGTACATGGTATGGAGGAGAATGAGCCATTATGACTGTTGAGGGCTCTGCACTTGCATACACTACTGGGCCCTCACATAAAGAACTTTACCCCTTTCCGGAGGACCCAAGTCAGGTTTCTCATTCCTAGGACAGTTCCGCTCCTACATTTTCTATTACGCCCCTGGATATTCCAACTCCTGATATAACGTCTAGCAATGAGGAGGATTTAGACAACCTGGCTCTTGATGCGTTTGTAGTCAATAGAAGGGTGGTGGCTACTCCTGAGTCTTCCATCAAGCGACCTACTACTTGGTTGCAAGCAAAGGTGGCCTACGACTCTGCCCTTCAAAAGAGCAGAAAATGTAGTAAGAAGTAAAGGCGGAGCTTGGTGAAAGACAATATGCCAGTGTATGATAAAAATGTTCTTGTGGTAAAAGTGGAAGAGAAAACCCGAGAGGAACCTAGTTCCTTGGTGAGACGGTCCCAGAAAAAGAAGCAGCCTACTTCAATAGAAAGAGTTTCAACCCCCAGTTCTAAGTTGAAGGATATTATGAGAGAGCCCTCAATTTCTGAAGAGGATGTGTTAGTTGCCACACCTCCTTTTTATACACCTACCCAGAAGGATAAATGTATAAGGGAGTTCTTCCATTTAAAGTGACATTATTTGAAATGGGATTATTTATTTATTTAGAGTTGCCACTTTGGATAGGTTTGGCTTTTGGTGTCCCAAGTCACCGGTTTGTCTTGAATCCCAAATCGAGGAAAATTTTGACTTCCCGAATGGAGTCTGCGAACCAGAAATTCTGAATAAGGAATTCTGTTGACTTGAGGGAAGGTGTTAGGCACCCTCAGATCCCATGGTTCTAGCACAGTCGCTTAAACTATTATAATTGGCTAAAATCTAATTTTTATACATGTCATCCTATAGTGCAAATTTAAAATTATTAACTGCTTTTAATTAAATTTTTTAAGAAATTGAACGTTGTTTAAAATATGTTTTCGGATCACGTCACATGAAATGCACCCAGATCCTCGACACATTTTATTATGTTTTGGGATTTGGATTTGGGTCGCATGAAATACACACCCGAATTTAAGAAATTAAGATTATTAAAGAACACGCCTAAAACGACTAACGTGTTATTAACTTTGCGGAAGGCCATGAAAATTTGCTAAATGGCACGTCCCAAATTATACGTATTTTAATATGAACATTTAAAGAGGGCCACGCAATTTATGAATTTTATTTGGCACGGCGCACCTCGTTTTATTTTAAAGGCCGACCTATAAGGACTACGATTTTCTATTACGTATTGTTTCTAAAAAGCACCTTAATTAATTATTATTGTGAATTGCTATTATTAGAAGTAATTAAGGAAATTGGGCTTCAAGTTCAAGTCCACACTTGAACCAAAGGAAAACCTCTTAGTTCAAGGGTGCTACTTAACTAGGAAGGCCCAAGACCTATGTTACAAAATTAGTCCCACAACTTTAGTGTGGGTTTGAGCCCTTCAGCATCTTTCTTTGGGCTTCAAACTTAGCTCAGAAGACGGAAAACGTGGTGACTTTTATTAGAATATGCCTAGCTTTGGGCTTCTGATTCTATTTGGACGGCACAGTTATCCTTTAAACGTAAGGGCCTTTTTCCTTGGCTCATGACTGAGCCCGTGAAATTTGTTTCCAGGCCTGTAACTATTTAAAATAAAATCAGTGTACCACTGATTCAAATCTAGTACTATTATGCAAATATTTCATGCTTATCATTGGCTACCTAATGTGATTAACCTAAAATTTAATAGTTAGTGAATTTCATTATGCACCTTAAACAAGCCCAAACTGGCATACAACGCATGTGTAAAATAATCTATTGTCTCATATTTGCAAAACATAACTGAAATACTGTGAGTTGTAATTTCAACGGGTATGCAATGGATAAATTTAATCTAATATAAAAATGTAAGGCTAAAATTAAGTATACTATACTAAAGCTACTTGAAAACACATTCCTATAATTCTAAAAGGTCTAATAATCCAATTACTTACAAATCACACAAGATTAATGTTACTGGCAGAATAGTCACACGGTTATAAAAATCCAGCAATCTAATTAATTACAAATGATCATTATTCACATAGATACAACCATAATATGTAGTTAAAACTTAAACTAAACTAAGATATCGAGGAAACAAATTGTATTTCATTCATTTCTTCCAATGTTGTTCACACTTTACTCGAATTCCATTTATCATGTGAGGAGTGGAACAATACCTGGATATTGAAGCAAAATAAGAGAAGAAGTAGTTAGCAGTGACAAACAACAATCAACAGCTTATATCAGCAGCAAACAGAACCAATTTTTAACCCAAACCAGCACCACAACACCCAGGACTGAATGACAGAAGAATAACATCCACAGAATAGCCAAACAAACTTGATTGAACTCAAATAGACTCGAAATTGAACCCATGCTACTTCTAAAACTTCAACAATCAGAAACACAAAGGATTTTTAAGCCATTTTTATCCTATCTATCTAGGAACTTGAATTAACAGCTAGAACTTTGAGATGGATCTAGGAAATTACAATAGAACAATATTTTTTGGGGTTTTTCTGCTGTTTTTCTTTGGTTTTTTGAAGAACCAGGATCTAAAGGAATTCTCTCACTCACAGATTTCAGATTTTTGGTTTTGAATTTTTTTGAAATTCAAAGTTTTCAGCTGTTCAAACTTGTAGAACACATTTGGGGGAATTTTCAGATGCTAAACTTGTGAAATAAGGCAGCGGGGACTGCCTTTTATATGCAAAATTGAGGGGAAGTTTCAGATTTTTATTTACCCCCTTTTCCCCCTCTTTTATTTTCAGTTTTTACTAATTAATCCCTAAAGTTTTAGCTTGTTACCCAAGTTACTGCACTAAGTTGTTGATATTCCAACTAAAACCCTATTCTAGAAGATTCTAGTTTCAACTACATCATTATTCTCTACCTAGGAATGCCTATTCAACCCTTCATTTAATCTGAAATTTACTAACCTAGCCTAGCCTTGTTAACTAACCAAACAACCATAGTTAGTCAATACTAAACTAGAGATAAATCATCTATAACTAAAGAGAGTTTAAAATTTTGACTAACTAATCTAATTAATTGAAATTGGACTTTAACTCTAATGAACACTAATATCCTATGGTCAAAATAGTGAATTAACCATTAATTAACAAGTAAAAATGGAAATTAAAGTATAATTCGTGTCAAACATACAATCATGCATTGAAGTCAAACACACAAAAATATGAATCACACAGAATCAAAATTAGTTCTAAGAAAACTGGACAAAAAACAAAAAATCAGATTTAAATAAACTACTCAATAAAAGTAAAAATTAAAGAACTAACCAGTGAATTAAACCAACAACACCAAAAATTAAAACAAAATTAAACTAAAAATCAAAAATCATGTAGGCAGAATCAACCAAAAACGAAAATTAAACTAGAAATCAAAAATCATGAGAACACAAACACTCGTAAAAAAAAATCAAACAAGGAAGAAAGAAAAGAACAGAAAACTCACTGATTTGGTCTTCAATGAATTGAATTCGGATTGAGCCCCCAAATAACATTATATGTTTGTTCTTGGTGAGAACAAACATATAATGTTATTTAGGAACTAAAATCGGCACTTGGACAGTCTTTAAAAATCCTAACAGTCTTTTATAAAACCCTAGATCTAAAATTCCGACAGTTTCAATTAGGTTTAGGGAGAATTGGTTTGGGATTTAAGTAGAGGAGGGTGAGGGGAGTATGGGGTGTGAATTTGGTAGGGTTTGGGTGACGGCGCCGATGGCGGCTAGGGTTTCAAATATTTGAGGTGTTTGGTTAGGATTTGAAAGAAACCAATTGTGAATCTGTGATGAGGAGAAGAAGGCGATGCTAGGGTGTAATTTTGGATTTATTTGGAGTTTCGCCGCCGGCGGAGACGATTTTCGGCGGGCGGAGGATGGTGGAGCAGGGGAGGCGTTACACCGGCATTACAGGGAGCAAATGGGAGACGATTGAGGGGTAGGGGGCTTCTGACATTAATATATTAAGTTGACCCTAGTTCCTGACCGTAGGATCAAGAATCCTCGACGACCAGGATTAATTTCTAACAAAACGGCGTCGTTTTTAAAATAGGGTAACCTGGACCGAGCTAGCTTAAGGGTTTGGGCTAAATTTGGAGACGGTTCTTGGGACTTTGGCTTGGGCCAACGAATTTAATAAGCTAAGCCTAAGTCAGACCTCTCTTTTTTTTCTTTTTTTTTTCCTTTTCAATTAATTTCTCACTTTTATTTCATTTCATTTCTTTTTATTTTTTTATTTTTGTGTTAAAAGCAAAATTAAAACTAACGAAAACCTAGATTAAACTAAAATTAAACTCATTACTCTTTCTAAAACTAACTAAATCCCAATTTAAAAGGAAAACTAAACAAAAATGTAAAATGCCTATTTTTGTTATTTTCCTTCTATGTTTGTAATATTAATTAACTAACGAACCTAAAAATATAAAATTGGGTTCTAAATGCAAATGTGTTATTTTTAGTATTTTTGGATTATGCCAATTAAAAATGCACACAAAAATACAAACAAAACAAAAATCCTGCAATTAATTCCCTAAAAATTCAAATAATAAAAGAAAAGTCCTAATTCTAAGAATTCTATAGGAATAGTTTAAGCGAAGCAAAAATTACGTGCTCACAGCTGACCCTCTTTGCTCGGAGACACGAAGGGTTTTCGGGCAAAGATAAATGAGCAATCATGAGAGATTTTTGCCTGCTTGGCACTCTATGAGATGCATTTTTGAATACCGTCTGACCGAACCTTGCTTCAGAGGTTGCCTATATATCCTTGGCTATAAAGGAATCATGTCAGTGTAGTTCTGGAAGGTTTGGTAGCTGGGACTACCAGGAGCTGTGATTTCACTGTTGTTGCTGCTGCTACTGCTTGCTGGCCTCCTTATTACACCAAAAGAAAAATCAAAGCTAAGCTAGCTATGCCTATCAACTATGAGTTACAAGATTCCTATCTATAATTCTCTTGAAACTTGATCTTGAGTCTTAGGTGATTTTACTGTGGACCTCGATCTGAATTTTGATGCTCGCAAGTTGTAGTTGCTGTTTATTTCTGCAACATTGGGTCAAAACGGGATCGGCGGAGCTTGTGACTTCCATCAAATTTTGAGCAATCCGCACTTTTGTTTGCTTTCAACATTTGAGTTCATTTATTTTTGTTATTTTCCTCTTTTCTTTATTCTGGATTGAGACTCATTCCTTAGGTCATCTCGAACCCCTATGCCTCGATGTCAAACCCGCTTAAGACACCAAAACAAACAAACGAACGAAATTTTTCTGCCCCATTTTTCACTAGAAAAATTTCGTGAGTTAGTTGTGACGCATATCTAAGCGATCAAATCAGGATTGTGTATCCTTGGGAATGAAGCTAGGTTATACTGGGAAATGAATGGGTTATGCCGGAAAAGAAAAAGGTCCTCGGGTTATGCCGGGATAAAAAGAAAAAAGCTCCTTGGGTTATGCCAGGGAAATCCACGGGTCATGCCGGGATGGAAAGAAAAAAAAAGCTCATTGGGTTATGCCAGGGAGATCCACGGGTTATGCCGGGATGGAGAGGAAAAGGCTTCTTGGGTTATACCAGGAGATCCACGGGTTATGCCGGGATGGAATGAAAAAGGGGCTCCTTGGGTTATGCCAGGGAGATCCACGGGTTATGCCGGGATGGAAAGAAAAAATCTCCTTGGGTTATGCCAGGGAGATCCACGGGTTATGCCGGGATGGAAAGAAAAAAGCTCCTTGGGTTATGCCAGGGAGATCCACGGGTTATGCCGGGATGGGAAGAAAAATTCTCCTTGGGTTATGCCAGGGAGATCCGCGGGTTATGTTGGGATGGGAAGAAAAAAACTCATTGGGTTATGCCAGGGAGATCCGCGGGTTATGACGGGATGGGAAGAAAAATGCTCCTTGGGTTATGCCAGGGAGATCCGCGGGTTATGCCGGGATGGAAAGAAAAATGCTCCTTGGGTTATGCCAGGGAGATCCGCGGGTTATGCCGGGATGGAAAGAAAAAAGCTCCTTGGTTATGCCAGGGAGATCCGCGGGTTATGCTGGGATGGAAAGAAAAAAGCTCCTTGGGTTATGCCAGGGAGGTCCACGGGTTATGCCGGGACGGAAAAGAAAAAGCTCCTTGGGTTATGCCAGGGAGATCCGCGGGTTATGCCGGGATGGAAAGAAAAAAGCTCCTTGGGTTATGCCAGGGAGATCCACGGGTTATACTGGGATGGAAAGAAAAAAGATCCTTCGGTTATGCTAGGGAGATCCACGGGTTATGCCGGGATGGAAAGAAAAAAGCTACTTGGGTAATGCCAGGGAGGTCCACGGGTTATGCTAGGATATCTAGGGAATGGGGCCCTATGCTACCATGATTTTTTCTTTTGGGATTTTCATTTTCAATTATTTTTCTTCTTTCTTTTCCTCTTTACTTTTATTCTTATTTTCTTCCTTTTATTCAGTAAAATGCATGAAAGAATTTGGGGAGAAACTTCCTTTTCGGTCGATTCCCTGTTGCAAAGCTACTTCAGCGCCTGCGCATTTCTTTTCTCTTTTGGGTTGCACCTGATTCTTGCATGGTTGCTTTGAATTAGACCTGTTTTAACTTTCAACAAAGAACAATCTGTTAGTTTGAAACGGTGGTTGGTTTTGTGGCCTTGACCATCTCAATTACTTGACCCGTCCCAATTTCCGTTAAGAACTTTGCTGCTTGTTGGCCTTAAGGGTGAATCTCTTTTCAAACCGACAAGACTCGTCTTTTAGGATTTCATGATGACTTTTCCGTGTGGGCTCTGGCCTTTTCACTTTATTCTGCCCTTAGTACCTTTGCCTCTGACTTTCTTTCCTTTCCAATGTCTTTGCTTTGAAAGAATCAACCACCATGGTCAGTCTGGATTAGCCTGACGCACCCGCTGAGGCTGGGTATTTTCTTTGGCTTTTGCCAGGCGAAGCCCTATAAAACCAGTCCTACCACCTTTTATTCGTAATAGTCACGGAATCAGAGTTAAACCGAAAAGGATTCAAAGAAGAAGTATGCAAAAGGCAAGCATATGAGTTTAAAGAGAAGCGTCCCTTTCGGGGGAAAGAAGGACTTATCTGGGGGGTGCATACTGGCTTCAAATGAACATGACATGCTTCTTGGACTGGATGCCCGACCCACACAAACTTTCCAGCTTCTTGTGAACCCATTGATTCGTATTCCAAATCCAGGGAAACTTGTCAGGACTCTTTTAGTGATGAGATGTCTTCTTTTCGGCCGACAACGCCCTTTGTGGGTTTTCGCTAATCGACCTCTCTCATTTCTCTTCTCAACGTCGCCAGATAGTGCTCTTTACGAGTTTTCACTAAGCGGACTCTCTCATTTTCAATTTCTCTACTCGCCGTCGCCTTATGGTGCCCGAAGGCTTTTACCGATAAGACTCTCTCATTTTATTTCTCTCAATTTGAATTGCATCAGATTCCAACAATGATGTTTTTCACTTCCCCGCCTTTGCAAATTGATCGGAAGGACTTGAACAAGGTCTTTGGGTAAAAAGGATTTTGGCCGGAACTACAACTTTGGAACCGTTTTGGCGGGCTCATGGCCGAACCATTATATCATCTGCCCCAGTTTCAATTTTTGGGGGAATTGAGATTTCAGTTTTGGTGCGACTGAACCTCAGGGAGAGGCTACCTACGTATCCTTTCGGAATCAAGTCAAACGTAGTTCAGGAGGGTTTACATTTTTTTTTTCGTTTTTGTTTTTGTTTTGTTTTTCTTGTCTTTTTTTTTTCTTTTCTTTTCTTTTTCTTTTTCTTTTTGTTTTTCTTTTCTTTTCTTTTCTTTCGATAGTACTTCCGGGTTCCAAAGAGGGTGATCAAAGAAGCATAAACGACTCAAAGGTGTTTACGAAGGATTGATAGTATTTGGGTAGCGAGAAGGAAAGCCTTCGTCATCTCAATTGCACAAAATCCATCACCATATGAGGCATAGACGTAGTACCTTTTTATTGCATCTGCATTGACTGCCGCCTCAGGATCATTTCCTTCTATGTCTCCCAGGTACAATGCTCCTCTCGGTAATATCTTCCGGATTATGTATGGACCCTTCCAATTAGGAGCAAATTTTTCTTTTACTTCCTGGTGATGGGGAAGAATACGTCTCAGCACGAGTTGTACCACTTCGAAATTCTTGGGACGTACTTTCTTGTTATAGGCACAGGCCATTCTTTGTTGGTACAACTGCCCGTGACAAACCGTGGCCATCCGATTTTCATCAATTAATGACAACTGCTCCAGCCGGGTCTTTACCCACTCACTGTCATCAATTTCTGCTTCAACAATTATCCGGAGTGAAGGGATTTCTACCTCTGCCAGTATGACAGCCTCAGTTCCGTAGACCAACATGTACGGGGTCGCTCCAACCGATGTACGCACTGTGGTGCGATATCCAAGTAATGCAAAAGACAGCTTTTCATGCCATTGCCTAGAGCTTTGAATCATCTTTCTCAAAATCTTCTTGATGTTTTTATTTGCTACTTCAACGGCACCATTGACTTTAGGTCGATAAGGAGTAGAGTTTCTATGTGTTATCTTGAATTGTTCGCATACCTCTCCCATCAGACGACTATTCAAGTTGAATCTATGTGAAGTAGTCAATGACAACCAATATGAACCCATTTCGTGAAGTAGTCAATGGCAACCAATATAAATCTATGTCCATTTGAGGCTTTTGGTTCGATTGGCCTAATGACATCCATGCCCCAAGCAACGAATGGCCAAAGTGTTGACATAGGATGTAGCTCTGTTGGAGGTGCATGGATCAAATCACCGTGCACCTGGCATTGATGGCATTTCCAAACAAAGCTGAAACAGTCCTTTTCCATGGTTATCCAGTAATACCCCGCTCGCAGGATTTTCTTTGCCAAAATATACCCATTCATATGAGGTCCGCACACCCCCGCGTGTACTTCATGCATAATTCTTCCGGCTTCCTCGGCATCAACATATCTTAGAAAATTGAGATTCGTGGTCCTTTTATACAAGACATCACTACTTAAGAAGAAACCACTCGCATGCCATCTAATGGTTCGCTTTTGATCTCTAGTGGCTTGCTCGGGGTATTCTTGTGTTTTCAAAAATCTCTTGATATCATGATACCATGGCTGGGTGCTGGGTTCCGCCTCAACCTTATTACAATAACCATGCTTTTCTTTTATTTGAATCTCCAGAGGATCAATATGGGCATTGCATGGATAAGGCAGCATCGAAGCCAGAATGGCGAGTGCATTAGCTAGTTCATTGTGACACCGAGGGATATACCTGAATTCTATTGACTTGAATCGCTTGTCGAGATCCTCCACATGTTGTCAATAGGGAATGAGCTTAACATCTCTGGTCTCAGACTCTCCTTGGGCTTGCCGGATAATCAAATCAGAATCACCCATGATCAATAAATCTTCAACATCTTGGTCAACTGCCATATTCATGCCCATGATGAAGACTTCATACTCAGCAGTATTGTTTGTGCAGAAGAATCAGAGCCTGACTGTAGTCGAGTAATGCTGACCAGTGGGTGAGATCAGGATTGCCCCAATTCCTACACCTATAGCATTTACTACTCTATCAAAGAACATTTTCCAAGCACGAGTGTCCTCAGGGATTGCTTCTATTGAATTTACCTCCTCATCTAGGAAGTATGTGCTCAACGGTTGGTATTCCTCGTCAACCGAGTTTTCAGTCAAATGATCTGCTAATGCCTGGGCTTTCATTGTCGTGCGAGTGACATAGACTATGTGAAATTCAGTGAGCAAGATTTGCCATTTTGCTAGTCTTCCAGTGGGCATCGGTTTCTAGAATATGTACTTCAAAGGATCCAACTTGGTTATGAGGTAGGTAGTGTGGGCTAATGTCTCAACTTTTGAGCGACCCACATCAAAGCACAACACGTTCTCTCTAACAAAGTGTATTTAGCTTCATAACTGGTGAACTTCTTACTCAAATAGTAAATTGCCTGCTCTTTCTTTCCGGTTATATCATGTTGCCCGAGGACACAGCTAAAAGAATTTTCTAAAACCGTCAGATACAAGAAAAGAGGTCTCCCTGGCTCCGGTGGGACCAAGACTGGAGGATTTGACAGATATTCCTTGATCTTGTCGAAGGCCTCTTGACATTCAGATGTCCATTTGATTGCTGCATCTTTCTTCAATAGTTTGAATATGGGCTCACATGTGGTAGTCAGTTGAGCAATGAACCGACCAATATAGTTCAACCTGCCCAATAAGTTCATCACGTCTTTCTTAGTTCTCGGAGAAGGTAGATCTCAAATAGCCTTTATCTTTGTTGGATCTAACTCGATACCTCTCCTGCTGACTATGAAACCTAGGAGTTTGCCTGATGGGACTCCGAATGCGCATTTAGCTGGATTCAGCTTCAAATCGTACTTGCACAGTCATTCAAAGAAGTTTCTCAAATCTCGAACGTGGTCATCCTGAGTTCGGGACTTGATAATTACGTCGTCCACATACACCTCTATCTCCTGATGTATCATATCATGGAAAATGGCGGTCATGGCTCTCATATAGATTGCTCCGGCATTCTTCAGCCCAAATGGCATAACCCGGTAATAGTATGTACCACAGGATGTAGTGAAGGATGGCTTCTTGGCGTCTTCTTCATCCATAAACACCTGGTGATATCCTGCGTAACAATCAACGAAGGACTGTATCTCATGCTTGGCGTAGTTATCAACAAGGATGTGGATGTTGGGCAAAGGAAAATTGTCTTTGGGACTTGCCCTATTCAAATCTCTATAGTCCATACACACCCGGGTCTTCCCATCTTTCTTTGGAACTGGGACAACATTGGCCAACCATGTAGTGTACCGAACTACTCGGATTACCCCTGCTTTCAACTGTTTCGTGATTTCTTCTTTGATCTTTTCACTGATATCAGTTTTAAACTTTCTTTGCTTTTGCTGAACTGGAGGACAATTGGGGTAAATTGGCAATTTATGCACTACTAGATCAACGCTCAGTCCTGACATGTCATCATATGACCAAGCAAACATATCTTTAAACTCAAACAGGAGTTGGATTATTGCATCTCGAGTTTTCTCATCTGTATGAATGCTTATTTTGGTTTCCCTGATTTCTTCGGCTGTTCCCAAGTTAACCGGCTCAGTATCGTTCAAGTTTGGCTTAGGTTTATTCTCATATTGTTCTAGTTCTCAATTTATTTCCCTAAAAGCCTTTTCTTCATCATATTCCGGTTCTTGGTTCATTATTTCATAGTTAGACAACGTGTTTGGATCTGGGCATGAAGTCCGCAAGCATGTCATGTTATTTAAAGCCGCATTAGTATAACTGAAAAAAGAAATGAAAAAGAAAAATAAAAAGAATCAGAAAAATAAGGAGAAAAACGAATGATGAAATATTGATTTCATTTCTTGGAATTTGTGAAGATAACAAGGTTTACATTTGGGAATTTAAAGACAAGAAACTAAAAGAAACATCCGAGTTACACCCTGAAATAACTCGGGATACAGGAAAAGTGGCAAGGCTAGTCTACCGGGACCCCCGCCTGATCGGGAATGGCGTAGCCTTCCAGTTTTGAAGTTTAGCATCTAGTCCCGTGTATAGCACCTCAGCGGTGCTAGTGCCCTATCCTAGCTGAACCATATGGGTTTCATAGAGTACTTTTCTTATTGCCACACATATCTCTTCAATTTCTTCGGCTGTAAAAACCTCATCGTCTTCCTCTTCACTGTACTTAGGTTTGACAAAGGTCTCATACAGATGTGGAAATGGCCGTGGCAAGACCCATCCTTGCTTCTTTCTTTCATCTGCCCATTTAATGTCATATGGGGTAGGGTGGAAACCTATCCTGAAGAACTTGTCTGCTGCGGGTAGGGTTATTGGCTCCGATATTCCTTGTAGAGCTTTTCCCAATCATTTTCCCGGCTTGAACCCGTGTCTAATCATCTATTTAGCCACCATAATTGAAGCATTAGATAGGAAAGGTTGGGGGCAAGGATTTCCCTCCTCGTACTGATCCGCCACTACAATTTCAAAGGCTTGGTAAACAATATGTTCACTTCCTTCCCTCGCCTCCAAACATGGTATAGATGGGTCCTGATAAATGGACTGCTCGTCTTCTCCGTGGACCACAATTTCCTGATCTTCATACTCAAATTTCACCATTTGGTGGAGGGTGGAAGGTACAACTCCCGCAACATGGATCCAGGGCCTTCCCAGAAGAAAATTGTAAGATGTATCCATGTCCAACACCTGGAAAGTCACCTCGAAATCCACCGGGCCTATAGTTAATATCAGATCAATTTCTCCAATGGTATCTCTTTTAATGCCATCAAAGGCTCTTACACAGATGTTATTGGGACGAATCCTTCCAATCCCGATTTCCGTTCTCTATAATGTGGAGAGTGGGCAAATGTTAACACCCGAGCCTCCATCCACCATAACTCGCTTGACATAGTAACCTTCACACTTGACAGTCAGATGTAAGGCTTTGTTGTGAGCCTCTCCCTCTGGAGGCAAGTCATTTTTACTAAAGGAGATTTGATTGACGGCGAAGAACTTTTCTGCCATTCTTTCGAGCTGTTCGACTGAAGTTTCAACTGGCACATACGCCTCATTCAGAGTTTTCATTAAGATCTTCTGATGTTCGAAGGATTTTGTCACCAATGACATAAATGACACTTGTTCAGGATGTTTTCTCAATTGATATACTACCTCATAATCAGGCGTCTTCATTTTCTGGAAGAAAGCCTCTGCTTCCTCAGTACTCATAGGCTTCTTGGATGGGAAGCGCTTTCGCGCGGCATTTTTTACCTCCTATACATTTGAATATTTCTCAGCAAAGGTATTTCCTAGAAGCTCTCCCGATATTTCTTTTCCTTTGTACGTAGCCACTGTCTGTTGGTAATTCCATGGCATCGCGGCGGGGTCCGTCATCAGCTTATGTGGCACGCGTCCAATAACCACTGGCTTATTCGGCCGAGGTGGTTTAATTGTCCCCCGCACCACATAAGATCCTTTCGGTACATACATTTATGTTCCCTTTTTCACTTCAACTTTTGTTGGAGCGCTCACAACCAGCGGCTTTTCTTGGCGTCCTCGCTGAACATAGAGAATTCCATTTTTAGAAGGCACCGTCTCTGATTTTGTTTCAGCCTTCTTCTCAGGTTCAGTCTTGACGATTTTATTCTTCTTTTCCCCTTTCTCTTGATTCAAGGCTACCTTGGGCTTCCTTTCTGCATCAGCGATAGCAATTATAGCTTTCAAGGCTGGATCAAACTCCTTGTCTTCACAAATCATCCCGATTACCAGCCCGTTGTTGTGAGTGGGCAACGAACTGTTGGTCACAATTGGGACTTCCTCGTCCCTCATCACTATATTTCCCTGTTATATCAAGTCTTCCACGACTTTTTTCAACGTCCAACAGTTGTATGTACTATTCCCCTCAGCTCCTGAGTGATAAGCACATCGGATGCCCCGCTGATAGGATGGTGATTCCGGGTTTTGCCTGTTTTAGGGTATGGGTTGCAGTAGATTCATTTGAAAAAGCATTGGGAACAGACTGGAGTAGGGTTCACCGATTAGTGTAAAATTTGGTCTTCTGGGCGGTTCCCGAGGACGGAAATTATTCTACAGAGGTCGAGGATTATAGTGGTTCTGGTGAGGAGGCTGATTTCTTTGGAATAGAGGTTGATTTCTGTTGGCCTGTGGCTGCGGCCAGATAAAGGTTTGAGCGTTCACGACCGCATAAGGTGGGAGGGCATAAGCCATATCAGAATGAGGGTAGTAATGCTGAGGGGTTCTTTTGGAAAACACGGGTCTAGGAGCCTGGTATCTTCTTCCCCCTGATGCTGCCATAACTGTTTCCTCTTTCTTTTTACCTTTGGCTTGGATGGCTTGAGAGGTTGCTCTGATGGCTGACTGACTCAAAATGCTACCTGTTTTCAAACCGTTCTCTACCATTTCACCAATTTTGATGGCCTCTGCAAAAGGCTTGCCCATGGCCGACATCATGTTTTGGAAGTAATCTGCTTCTTGGGCTTGAAGGAAGACAGTGACCATTTCTACTTCATCCATGGGAGGTTTCACCCTCGATGCCTGTTCATGCCATTTAATAGCATATTCTCTGAAGCTTTCCGAGGGTTTCTTCTTCAAATTTGCCAAGGAGTTCCGGTCTGGTACGATGTCGATGTTGTATTGAAACTGCCTTACAAAATCTCTGGCAAGATCGTCCCAAATGTGCCATTGTGAGACGTCTTGGTCCATATACCACTCTGAGGCAATTCCTACTAAGCTTTCTCCGAAGTATGCCATCAACAACTCTTCTTTTCTGCCGGCCCCACACAGCTGATTACAATACTTTTTCAAGTGAGCGATAGGATCGCCATGCCCATCATACTTTTCGATTTTTGGCATTTTAAACCCCGAGGGCAAGTGAACATGAGGGAACATTCATAGATCTGTATAAGAAACACTTTTTTGCCCACTCAAGCCTTGAATATTCTTTAAACTCTGCTCAAGGCTCCTCATTCATTTTGCCATCTCATCTTGTTCAGGAGCTTTGGGAGTTTTATTTTGCCCTGGTGTAAGCTCAAATAGTAGTGGCTGAGAGTAAGTATATGTGGGATATTGAGGAGGATCCGCTTGAAAGACAGGGTTTTGGAAGGTGAAAACCGAAGGATCAAAAGCAGGCCTTGGCAGTGAAGGTTGCGTTGTAGCAGAGCATGGTGGAGCAGTGAAAATGTTAGGAGTTTCTCCTGATGGGAACACCTGGGGGCGGACCTCAGAAGGTGTTCCTATGAAGTGGGCGGTCATAGTAGGCTGTCCCAATGGAGTATTTGGGTGGGTAATGGGGATGTTGGAAGTACCCCCAGATCTAGGAAATAGTTCAGGAAATCCAGGGATGGCGTTTGGAGGTTCTCTTCCATTGGTCCAGGCGTTCCACATCTCCATGAGTCGGAGACGTAGTATCCGGTTCTCTTCCGCTGTGGCAGGTTCGGAGGTCGGGATCCCTGAGATGGGGCTGTCTTTAGTAATAAGAACTGGTGGCAGAGTCATTTAAGACGACATCTCTGTATTTCCTTTTGATCTGGTGAAATATCGATGTGATGCCAGCTTACCACAAACCAACCACCGTTTCTAAGTACCTAAGCTGGAAGTTTGACAGCAACAACGGTTAGTTTGAAACAAGTAACAGATAGGTAACCGCACATTGGGGTGTGATGCACCTATACAGTTAAATGAGTATCTACATGTTTGCCACGGTTGCATGCGTCATCCTGGCTTTTCCTTTGTTTTTCTTCCTTTTGATTTCTCTTTTTGTTTTTCTCTCATTTTTTTTCCTTTTGTTTTTTCATTTTCTGCTTTTCCTTTTCTTTTGCCATAGTTTTTCTCTCAATTCCTTATTTTCTTCTTTTGCGTTTCTTTTCCTCTCTTGTTTTCCTTTTATTTCCTTCCCTTGTATTTCTTTTTTTCTCTTTTCTTTTCTTGGGGTTACAGTCAAATATTATGGAGATTGCTTACGTATCATGACCACCAAACGTAGTTCTTGCAAATAAATGCAAAAATAAGGAAATAATTTTTGGGATTTTTTAATTTTCATTAATAAAACTCTGATTACAAAGATACTAGACTATTTATTTTTCTTAACAAGGAAAATTACAAAATAGACTCGAAATGACAAAATACAGACTCGATAACTAGGAATACATCAAAGCTTCAAATCCTGGGGCCTGCGTGGCATCATTCGGCATCATCGTAGGCCTGCGTGCAAGACTCCTTTGCAACTGCTCCAAATCATTCATAACCTGAAAAACAAATATCATCACTGTAGAAAAGAAAGTGGTATGACCCAATCTTTCACCGGCTTGACATTTCATGACAATATAATTTGAAATGCCTCTGATTCTTTCCCTGATCCGGCCCTTTTCCTGGAGTAATCGGCTTATCTGCTGGTTGCGGGCCTCTAACACCTGGGAGTCGTGGAAGTGATGGTCTTGCAAAATTTTTATTTATTTCTCCATCTCGGCGATTAGCCCATAGCATTGTTTCCTCTCAGCCTGAAATTCTTTGTCCTGCCGGGCTGCCTTATCGGGTGTTCATTTTTCTTTTCATATTAGCGATGGTTCCCTCATAATTTCTTTTCATTTGTTGCACAAATTGGGCTCTTTCCTCTGTTTTCTTTGCCCACTGTGCTCGGATTTTTTCCATGTTCCTTTTAGATTTCTCCAATTCTTCCTGGCACTCCAAGACTTGCTTCTTCAGCCCTTTTATCAACCTCTCGTCGGACCGACTTCTTTCTTGATTTTTAGCGGCTGTTTTCATTTGTTGGATTTGAGACTTGAGAGCTTCATTCTCTTGGGTCAATTTCTTTTTATCACCTTCATCAGTTGCGTCTTGCACACTCTTTTCGAATTGAAGATCTTGGACTTGCTGCTCTAACTTCCCTATTCTGGCTCGGTATTCCTTTTTCTTGGCTAGCCAATCCAATTGCACCTGAGCCCCATCAGTAAATTGTTGTACATGTGGCCTTTTGGCGGGTCTCTCGGGGATTTGAAATCTTTTGCCAAACCAGTTCAAGTATTTGGGGTCCGCTTCGCCTCTGGCTCGATCCTATACTATAGTCTTAGGCTCAAGGAACCGGCACTCATTCCATATTTGTTGAATTTTTCCTTCCGGAAATGCAGCTTTTGGACCTAACTCAATGATTTGCCCGCTCAGGTCTTCGTCATTGTGAATAGTTTGGAATATCCTAATTGCCGCAGGACTGGGTAGGGAGCGTAGGTTTGGATGCTTCGAATGCCCATCAAAAGAATATAAGGTACTTTCGCCGATGTGTACACAACTTTAGTAGCGGGAAGCCATCCGAAAGCCCATTCAACTTTAGCCGCCGTCAAAGATCTCAAGCATGACAACCAAGCCTCAGTGCCCTCGGGGAACTCAATACCTGTTACCCGGGTCCCAAACTCCGCAATACAACTTAGCCCGGTTAAACCATATTTCATATACCCCATGTGATGACAAAGGTGCTCCTGTATCCATAACTGTAGCAACAGATTGCAACCCTGAAAGAATTTTACACCCTCTCGGCACATGGTCAAAGCTCGATACATTTCCGCCACAATTAAGGTAACCATCGTGCTGTTAGACTTCTTTATGGAAACATCCAACATTCCTACAAGGCCAATGTCTATATGGCCGTCTTTTCTTGGACAGACCACGACCCCTAGAAAAGCTACCATGAAAGCTAATCCCCGTCGGGCCTCCCATTTATCTTTGTTCTCGGTGTGTGTCAAATCGGTGTTGGGCTCCTCAAAACCTTTCGGGTTGACATATCGGCGGTATAAGAAATGCAGTGTGCAACATCCTTTTGCTAGATGCTTATCTTGAATGTCCCGACTGATGCTCAACAAGTCCAAGAATCTGTGGAGGGTTACCGGTCTCGGTGCCAATGGGTATCTACTCATGAGGTTCCCGTTGAGACCTGCATATCCCGCAATCTCCTCTAGTGTGGGTGTAAGCTCAAAGTCCGAGAATCGGAATACATTATGAGTTGGGTCCCAGAAGGGTATCAGTGCTTCAATAATATACGTTCTTGGTTTGATGTTCAACAATCCAACGAGACCACCCAAAACCTTGACCACGGTTTCTCTGCTACCTTTTCCCAAGTCATTCCACCACATGTGGAGCTTTAAAGAGATCTCACTCAGGACTGAGAAGGGTTCGATGTCAGTGGTATTCATTCTGCACATTTATTTAAAGGGGATTTAATGACTTATTTTCACCTAACAGAGAAAAATGGCTATTTTTGCAAAAATTTCTTTATTTAGAAAAACAAAGACTTGGTTTTGCAAATAAGGCATTTCAGCACTTCTGGGAGGAAGATTTTAAGGTTGTGCCCGCAAACCATTAAAAAATGACTCAGGGTGGTTGTTCTTGCAAAAACAGCCTTCCGGCGCTCTTTTGGGGACATTCGGCTTATTTTAACATGAATGGCATCACCCGACTTATTAAAATTTTGACATTTTTTGCTATTTTTGCAAAAGGGAGGTTGGACCCGATGAGGGTTGCCTACGTATCTCACATCCGGTGAGAATCAAACCAGCGTAGTTCGGGCAGATTGGTCCAAACCAAAGATATATTTTTTTTGAACAACAATCTTTTCTTTCTTTTTTTCAAATATTTTCCTTTTTTCATTTTTTTTTCAAAAATCCGGCAGCATTTCGGTACTATTTGGGCATTAGTTTTTCAAAACAAGTGGTTACCCTTACACTGCTATTTTCTCAATTTTTCTCTCATTATATACAAGCCGGTCAACATGCAAAGCCGAGCAAATAAATGCGCAAGTAGCACGTAAGATGCATCAGGATGATCTTTTCATTTCAGGTCACCTTTCCTAGACGGACCCAACCCCTGTGTAGAGTCCCCTAAGTCAAATGCACATGATGCAAACAAACGTTCCTACTAGGGATCCGGCATGAGGTTTTGTTCCTCTAGGTTTAAACCCTAGGTTTATTGGTCTAGACCTGGCTTACCAGAGCGGACAACTCCAATTGAGGGGGAGACAGCGTACCGGGGATACAGAAGCTCCGCCGGCTTAGCAACTTATCCAAACCTCGTTCTAAATGGGAAAAGACTCTAAACAGAAGAGAAGCTACACGAAGTGCACCCTTCTCCATGATGTAGAAGACTCAGAGAGAGGAAGGGATTCGTAGCAGTTTATATATACAATTCACCAAATATCAAAGCGGTAAAACGTTTAGCACGTTTAGCATGGAACATGTAGAAAAATCAGATAAAGCCAAATATAACAATTATACTAAGCTCGAATTCTTGAACCCTGAATCGGAATTCTGGGTTCGTCTCCCAGTAGAGTCGCCAGAGCTGTCACACCTCTTTTTTATACACCTACCCCGAAGGATAAATGTATAAGGGAGTTTTTCCATTTAAAGTGACATTATTCGGAATGAGATTATTTATTTATTTAGAGTCACCACCTGGGATAGGTTTGGCTTTTGGTGTCCCAAGTCATCGGTTTGTATTGAATCCCAAATCGAGGAAAATTTTGACTTCCCGAATGGAGTCTGCGAACTAGAAATTCTGAATAAGGAATTTTGTTGACCCGAGGGAAGGTGTTAGGCACCCCCGGATCCCGTGTTTCTAGCACAGTCTCTTAAACTATTATAATTGGCTAAAAATATGATTTTTATACATGTCATCCTATAGTGCAATTTTAAAATTATTTACCGCTTTTAATTAAAAAATTTAAGAAATTGAACATCGTTTAAAATATGTTTTCGGATCACATCACATGAAATGCACCCGGATCCTCGACACATTTTATTCAACGTTTTGGGATTTGGATTTGGTTCGCATGAAATGAACACCCGAATTTAAGAAAGTAAGATTATTAAAGAACGCGCCTAAAACGACTAACTTGTATTAACTTTGCGGGAGGCCATAAAAATTCGCTAAATGGCACGTCCCAAATTCTACGTATTTTAATATGAACATTTAAAGAGGGCCACACAATTTATGAATTTTATTTGGCACGGCGTACCTCGTTTTATTTTAAAGGCCGACCTATAAGGACTACGATTTTCTATTGCATATTGTCTCTAAAAAGTACCTTAATTAATTAATATTGTGAATTGCGATTATTAGAAGTAATTAAGGAAATTGTGCTTTAAGTTCAAGTCCACACTTGAACAAAAGGAAAACCTCTTAGTTCAAGGGTGCTACTTAACTAGGAAGGCCCAAGACCTATGTTACAAAATTAGTCCCACAACTTTAGTGTGGGTTTGAGCCCTTCAGCATCTTTCTTCCGGCTTCAAACTTAGCCCAGGAGACGGAAAACGTGGTGGCTTTTATTAGAATATGCCTAGCTTTGGGCTTCTGATTCTATTTGGACAGCCCAGTTATCCTTTAAACGTAAGGGCCTTTTGCCTTGGCTCATGACTGAGCCCATGAAATTAGTTTCCAGGCCTGTAACTATTTAAAATAAAACCAGTGTACCACTGATTCAAATCTAGTACTATTATGCAAATATTTCATGCTTATCATTGGCTACCTAATGTGATTAACCTGAAATCTAATAGTTAGTGAATTTTATTATGTACCTTAAACAAGCCTAAACTGGCATACAACACATGTGTAAAATAACCTATTGTCTCGTGATTTGCAAAACATAACTGAAATACTGTGAGTTGTAAATTCAACGGGTATGCAATGGATAAATTCAATCTAATATGAAAATGTAAGGCTGAAATTAAGTATACTATACTAAAGCTACTTGAAATCACATTCCTATAATTCTAAAAGGTCTAATAATCCAATTACTTACAAATCATACTAGATTAATGTTACTGGCAGAATAGTCATACGACTACAAAAGTCAAGCAATCTAATTAATTACAAATGATGATTATTCATATAGATACAACCATAATATGTAGTTAAAACTTAAACTGAACTAAGATATCGAAGATTGTATTTCATTCATTTGTTCCAATGTTGTTCACACTTTACTCGAATTTCATTTATCATGTGAGGACTGGAACAGTACCTGGATATTGAAGCAAAATAAGAGAAGAAGTAGTCAGCAGTGACAAACAACAATCAGCAACTCATACCAGCAGCAAACAGAACCAATTTTTAACCCAAACGAGCACCACAACACCCATGACTGAATGACAGAAGAATAGCATCCACAGAATAGCCAAACAAACTTGATTGAACTTAAATAAACTCGAAATTGAACCCATGCTACTTCTAAAACTTCAGGAATCAGAAACACAAAGGATTTTTAAGCCATTTTTATCTTATCTATGCTAGGAACTTCAATTAACAGCTAGAACTTTGAGATGGATCTAGGAAATTTCAATAGAACAATATTTTTTGGGGTTTTTTTGCTGTTTTTCTTTGGTTTTTTGAAGAACTAAGATCTAAAGAAATTCTCTCACTCACAGATTTCAGATTTGGTTTTGAATTTTTTTTTTGACATTCAAAATTTTCAGCTATTCAAACTTGTAGAACACATTTGGGGGGAATTTTCATATGCCAAATTTGTGAAATAAGGCAGTGGGAACTGCCTTTCATAGGCAAAATTGAGGGGAAGTTTCAGATTTTCATTTACCCCCTTTTCACTCTCTTTTATTTTCAGTTTTTACTAATTAATCCCTAAGTTTAGCTTGTTACCCAAGTTACTGCATTAAGTTGTTGATATTCCAACTAAAACCCTATTCTAGAAAATTTTAGAAGATTCTAGAAGGTTCTAGTTTCAACTACAACATTATTCTCTACCTAGGAATGCCTATTCTACCCTTCATTTAATCTGAAATTTACTAACCTAACCTAACCTTGTTAACTAACCAAACAACCATTGTTAGTCAATACTAAACTAGAGATCAATCAGCTATAGCCAAAGAGAGTTTAAAATTTTGAACTAACTAATCTAATTAATTGAAATTGGACTTTAACTCTAATGAACACTAATATCATATGGTCAAAATAGTGAATTAACCATTAATTAACAAGTAAAAATGGAAACTAAAGTATAATTCGTGTCAAACACACAATCATGCATCGAAGTCAAATACAGAAAAATATGAATCACACAGAATTGAAATTAGTTCTAAGAAAATTGGACAGAAAACAAAAAATCGAATTTAACTAAACTACTCAATAAAAGTAAAAATTAAAGAACTAACCACTGAATTAAACCAACAACATCAAAAATTAAAATAAAATTAAACTAAAAATCAGAAATCATGTAGGCAGAATCAACCAAAAACGAAAATTAAACTAGAAATCAAAAATCATGAGAACATAATCAATCGTAAAAAAAATCAAACAAGGAAGAAAGAAAAGAACAGAAAACTCACTGATTTGGTCTTCAATGAATTGAATTCGTATTGAGCCCCCAAATAACATTATATGTTTGTTCTTGGTGAGAACAAACATAAAATTATGACAGTTTCAATTAGGTTTAGGGAGAATTGGTTTGGGATTTAGGTAGAGGAGGGTAAGGGGAGTATGGGGTGTGAATTTGGTAGGGTTTGGGTGACGGCGCCGCCATGTACGGCGGCAGCGGCTAGGGTTTCAAATATTTGAGGTGCTTGGTTGGGATTTGAAAGAAACCAATTGCGAATCTGTGATGAGGAGAAGAAGGCGATTCTAGGGTGTAATTTTGGAGTTATTTGGAGTTTCGCCGCCGGCAGAGACGATTTCCGGTCGGCGGCGAAGGATGGTGGAGCAGGGGAGGCATTACGCCGGCGTTACATGGAGCAAATGGGAGATGATTGAGGGGTAGGGGGCCTTCCGACTTTAATATATTAAGTTGACCCGAGTTCCTGACCGTAGGATCAAGAATCCTCGACGGCCAGGATTAATTTCTAACAAAACGACGTCGTTTTTAAAACGGGGTAACCTGGACCGGGCTAGCTCATGGGTTTGGGCTAAATTTGGAGACGGTTCTTGGGACTTTGGCTTGGTCCAACGAATTTAATAAGCTAAGCCCAAGTCAGACCTCTTTTTTTTTTCTTTTTTTTTCCTTTTCAATTAATTTCTCACTTTTATTTCATTTTTTTAATATTTTTTTGTTAAAAGAAAAATTAAAACTAACAAAAACCTATATTAAACTAAAATTAAACTCATTACTCTTCCTAAAACTAACTAAATCCCAATTTAAAAGGAAAACTAAACAAAAATGTAAAATGTCTATTTTTGTTATTTTCCTTCTATGTTTGTAATATTAATTAACTAACGAACCTAAAAATATAAAATTGGGTTCTAAATGCAAAAGTGTTATTTTTAGTATTTTTGGATTATGCCAATTAAAAATACACACAAAAATACAAACAAAACAAAAATCATGCAATTAATTCCCTAAAAATTCAAATAATAAAAGAAAAGTCCTAATTCTAAGAATTCTACAAGAATAACTTAAACGAGGCAAAAATCACGTGCTCACATTAGTCGAGTCTAAGGGAAAGGAGAAATCGAGTGGTGGGAAGTCTAACAAACAAATATCTGAAGTTTTTAAGGTACTTGGTTCTGTGAAAAGACTGAAGAGTGAAAATAGTTCTGCCTCAGACCGCCTAAGGCATCAAAAGGTTCTGTTGGGTCGGACTTTTGACCCAACAATCTCTGATATGGCCGGTATATGCCAAGTCCTCGAGATGGTTGAGTTTCAACGCTGGGGGCATCTATTCCAAGTAGATGCACCCAAGGTGTATGAAGATGAGGTTCAAAGCTTCTTCGCCAGCCTCTTTTCTGTTGATACCGACCATATTTGTCCCCTGGTGAATGGAGTGGATATCGTATTCGATGTAGGTATGCTTGGGGATATTCTTAAGGTCCCTACAGCTGGTGTGTCTAGTGTAAAGGATGCATGTTAGTATGATTTCTGGAATGCTGTTGTAAAGGACAATGCGAACCAAAAGGTGGACCAGATCCACAAAAAGGCATTACACCCTGTTTATCAGTTTCTCTTCGAATTGGTAAACAAAATTCTATTTCCTCATGCTGAGAAGAGGTCTGTGACCTCTAGGTCTGACCTGTTTTTGATGGAGAAATTGGATAGCTTTAATCATGTCAACCTTCATGCGATTATGATCGAACACATGCAAAAAAGTAGCAACCTTCAAGGACGGTAATCACGGTCTTCCATGCCGGTTTTTGCTTATGCAATGTTTAAGTTCTTCAATGTGCCGCTGGGTCCAGGAAAGGTAGGAACCAAGAAGCAGACTTTCTCACATACAATATTGGAAGAATGTGAGTTCATAGAAAAGAATGGGGGGGGGTAGGTAGTACATCAACCATATCACAGCTTATTAATGCTTAAAATAGTACAACTGAGGAGATTCGAAGGTTGAAGGCTAAGAATGCTATCCTGGAAGGTCAGCAAGCCCAAGGGGCTCCAGCATGAAATGATGAAGTGGCCCATTTGACACAAGAGAATGTTGATCTTAGGGCACAAGTGGAGAACCTGAAAGCAGTACTTCTCAATGAGCAAAAGACGACCAATGCCTGAATAGACTTAGTTCTGCAAACTCTTGCTACAGCTTCCAAGCCCTCTACTCCTAGTTCCCCCTAAGTAAACCTTCAGTGACTAGTTTCTGGATTGTTCCCTTAAGTTTTTTTTTGGCAATTGTTTTGTTTCTTTCTTGATGTGGTTGGGATGTAACAGTTCTGCTCCTGTCTTTAATAGTCCAATTATGCCTTTGCTTTTTAAGCAAAGGCATATGTTTTTATATATATAAGATCTATCCTCTGTTGTCATCTTATTGCTTGCATTTTCTACTTCTTCTCTCTATCATGTTGTGTGCACAAAAGTGGCATGAGTTAGCTGGGATAGACTTCTTTATGTTGTTTGATTGTTTGTGTCTTTTTAATGATGCCAAAATGGGGAAGTATAATTTGAATCAAGGCTCTGTTTAACGGGGAAGTATAAACTTAGGGGGAACTTGTGAATTTCCTATAAGCCTATCTGGTTCTCTCTAGTCTAAATACACGTTATCAATGTCTAAGTTTGAAATCATAAAAAAATAGAAATTATGTTTTGATGATCTAATAAACTTACTGTGAAGAACTAGATAGGAAACCAGACCCACTTCGGCTACATTGCAAATCAACTGAGTCCATCTAAATGTGAACTGTTATAGCTTCAGGAGATAGAGAACCAAACACGGACCTGATACCCTTGTGGTTTTCTCATAGCAATACAAGGTCAATTGGACACGGCTGGAAGCTACGTGAATGCCTACACTATTTCTGCCTGTACTACATTGTTTCCAGTGGTCACTTGTCCTTTGACCAACTAAAGTGCTTACATCATTCAAGTGATGTCATCAAGGTGGATCAACAAGGAGATTATGTCAAAACATCACTTGAGAATCAGATTAAGTATTCAAGTCTTCTGAAAATAGAAAACTCAATCCTCAAGAGCTTAAGAACAAAGTTAAACGCTATTATGGACCAGTTCCTAAATCGAGTATTCTGCAGTCCTTAGTTGAGTTGTAACTTTTTGATTGTTCTTATTGTGTTTCCTAATTTGCTTAGATATAAGCAATACTTAGGAACCCTTTGGTAAAACCATAAACTTTTCGAGTTTGTGTTGTGGCTAGAGTTAGTCATATGTTAAATCCTTTGTAACTAGTGAGTGATAAAGTGGCCTGTGATAAGTGTATTACAAGTTAGAGTTATTGAAGTCTTTGTAACTAGTGAGTGACAAAGTGACTTGTGATTTGTGTATCACAAGTTAGAGTGATTGAAGTATTTGTAATAGAGTCATTACAAAGTGGCTTGTAATTGAGTGTTTACAAGTTAGTGAAGTTGAAAGCCTACAAGTGTAGGTCGTGGTTTTTATCCCCTTGAGTGGGATTTTTCCATGTAAAAATCTCGTGTCTCATTTATCTACTATTTTCATTAGTATTCTCAGTGAAAACTCATAGAGGACCAAGTACTCTATAGTTTGGTGGACTCATATAAACTAAAAGATAAAAATCAGAAAACTACAAAGCTCATTCACTCACGAGTCTACCCATATCAAATTTACAAAAATCTGACTTCAAATGATCATCCAAATCCCTAAAATTAACTCTCCACATTTCCTCCACTCTTCCCCCAATTTCCACCCCAAATTCCCAATTTAGATGTTGAAAACAAGACATAATCATGAAATTTAACCAAAAATAAGTGAAGAACACTTACCACAAGCACTCCTCTGAAAATTCCTTCTAAAATTGCCTTCTCTCGAGCTCTCCACTGAAATTTGGAATTATGAACTCAAGCCCTCGTTTTTTAACTTAAACATTCTGCCGAGACGTCTCGAATGCGGTATCTCCTTCGCGTTCGTGAACTACCTCAGACCGAGATTCCCTTATTCGCGAATGCGAGTGCCCACTCGCGAACGCAAATACCAAACATCTCGAACCTATGAGAACATGGAACACCCCTTGCGAACGCGTAGGCTTAATTGCCTAAACTCCACATGACCGTTGACTCTACGCGAATGCGATGCCCGGGTCGCGAATGTGTAGCCTTCAACTCATGCACCTTCATGAATACGGGACCTATATGGAGAACGCGAAGAACAACTAGGTTGCCCCTCTCATCATCCCTTCGCGAACGCGAAGAAGGATTTCTCTGCAACAAAATACCAAAAAATTTGCCAACTTCTAAAATCAAGAATTGGTCCGTTAACCACTCGAAACTCACCCGAGGCCCACGAGACCTCAACCAAACATTCCAACAAGTCACATATCACCATTCACACTTGTCCCAACCTAACCTTCGGAACACTCAAAACAACATCAAAACATCAAATCACCCTCGGATTCAAACCTAAGAATTTCCAAACTTTCGAATTCCGCAAACAATGCAAAAACCTATCAAACCTCATCCTAATTACCTGAAATTTTGCACACACATCACAAATGACACAACGGACCTACTCCAATTCCCGAAATTTTAATCCGACCCCGATATCAAGATTTCCACTGTCGACAAGAAAATGTCAAATTTTCAATTTTGCCAATTCAAGACTAAATCTACCACGGACCTTCAAAATATATTTCGAACACGCTCTTGAGTCCCAAATCATCTAACAAAGCTATCTAAACCATAAAAATGCAATTCCGAGACCATTTACCTGTAAGTCAACTTTCGATTGACTTTACCAACTAAATAACTAACTTAAGAGACTAAGTGTCTCATTCCACTCTAAGACCACTCCGAACACAATACGACCTACATGATATGATGAAGTACAACTGAAGAACACACAAGGAAGCAGAAATGGAGGAAACAGGGTAGTAACTCATGAAATGACCGACCAGATCGTTACAACAATACATGCCACAAGATAAAGATGAGAACTTCTCAATAACCCTCTTTTGGCTAGAGACATTCTTAGTAATGATGAGATATTCAAAATTATTCTCATATATTATCTCAATATGATATCCATTTCGGCGGATTCAAAAAGTTCCTCTTGGACTTGGAGGAGAACATTGCATTCTCTATGATAAGTATTGTTCCCTTAGATATAGTTATAGTAGCTCTTCTTGAGCCTTCGATTAGATTACTACTAGATAATGTAGTAAAATCTGCCTTACACATACTTAAATAAGAGAAATATTTCTTCTCTTTGAATATTGTATGTGTCGTACATGTCAATTATACATGAATCAATTAAATAAATATTTTTATAATTGAACTTTGATCCAAGTTTGCTTTGTGAGATATTCAGATTTGCTTCCCATGATTTGACATACAAAAGAAATATACATATAAATATTAGTATTTTTAGAGAAAAAGGAAAGAAATAAAGTTAAACCAATGATCAATATTGACTTTTTAATGCAATTTCGAGCAAACTCACATTATGATACAAACAATTACTAAATTCTTTTTTAGGTCGTTAACTCTAAAGACATCCATAGAACAAGTATCACGAAGATAGATGGCCAAATACATAACTGAGCCCTTAAACTTGGCCTTTTTTGTCACTTGGGCACTTAAACATAGAGTTGTTCCTATCAGACCCTTCAACTAAATCACATATGTGCCAATTAGACACTTTGTAGACCATCTGAGAAAAACTTTTATAAAAATTATTGGATATGTAATTAACTGCAGATGTATATTTGATAGTTTTTAAGGCTTTCTTCTTTGCTTATGAAACTTTACGGCACTAAAGTACGATTATAGGAGATACCATGAAAATTCTCATAAGCACTTTGTAGTGACATAATTGAGTGCTTATGAAACTTTACGTCACTTGTAAGCTACTAGAATAAAACTTTACAAACTAGAACGCACAAGTGGTTGATAAGAAGTTGCATTTTGACATTAACAATTTTTAACAAAAATAGTACTTCAACAAAAGAGCAAAGCTGTCAAATATACAAATCTATTTCATAAGCAAAGAAGAAAGCCGTAAAAGCTATCAAATATACATCTGCAGCTAATTACATATCCAATAATTTTTATAAAAGTTTATCTCAGATGGTCTACAAAATGTCTAATTGGCACATATGTGATTTAGTTGAAGGGTCTGATAGGAACAACTCTATGTTTAAGTGCCCAAGTGACAAAAAAAACCAAATTTAAGGGCCCAGTTATGTATTTGGCCAAGATAGATACTAACGAAATATGTAAAATTGGTAACCAGTATTTGGTACTTAATTACTAGTGCAATCCTGCTGTCTGCCATAAAATTAATTCCAGCAGCTCATAACATTTTCTATAGCAACATTAAATTCAAAAGCCATTTGGATCTAATATATTTAAATACCCGAAGGGAAGGAATCCAAACACCCTCTTATACAAGTAATGCAACTAAGTACCTTAATGGTGAAAGAACGAAAGCATACAAAATATAGACATCATTTCACATTGATATAAAATTGTTTCAGTTAACAAGGCTCCAGTAAGAAGCACTGGCTGAATATGCAAGAGATTGTAAACTAATAGTCAACTCGTACGACGAAGAAGGCGAACTCAAACATTGTTTAAAACAAATATTATAAGTGTATTTAATCAAAACGAACTAACACTATTTCATAAATAAATAATACTAATTGCTAATAATGACTACTACTCATGTAAAGAATTGTGATTAATTAAATGATATTTATCCACTAGCTACTACGAATAGGATAAAATAAAAATCAAACTGCTCAATCATTTTTAAGCACAGATCCATTACCGATCAAGTGGTCTATTTTCTCATCAAAGTGCTCAAAGACGTCTGCCACATCCAAGTGGGTGATGTCAAAATCATTTTCAGAGACAAAATTGGTTTCAGTGCCTTTATTCTTTAGAGATGCTTAATGAAGCTCAACCAAATGTCTTGATGTACGATAAATATTTGCCCAATACCCTTTTCCACTACAACGATAACATTCAGTTTCTGAACCATTTGTCTTTCGTTTCTCATCTTACCCTTCTCATTTTTTGTGGTTATTTTTCTTTGGGGGGTTATTAACACTAGAAAAATTTCTTCCTTGTCTACGGTTACAGCCACAATCACAAATAGGGCCACGACCTTTTCCACGCTTATAAGGGAACACACCTCATCCACTTCAGGTAATGGTGTAGACCTAGTGGGTCGATTTTTGTGATTTCTCATGAGTAAGTCATTGTTTCGTTCAACCACAAGCAGACGAGAAATCAACTTAGAGTAATTTTTGAAACCTTTCTCTCGGTACTGTTGTTACAAGAACATATTGGAGGCATGAGACATTGTGAACATTTTTTCAAGCATATCATAGTCAGTGATAGTATCTCCATAGAGTTTCAATGTAGAAGTAATTATGAAGATTGCAGAATTATATTGAGAAACATACTTAAGGTCTTGGAGCCTCAAATGAGCGCCCAATCATATCGTGTTTGTGGAAGAGTGACCAACTTTAAGTTGTCATAACGTTCCTTTAAGCCATTCCACAAAAAAGTGGATCTTTGATTATGAGATATTCCATTTTCAACCATTCATCAAGGTGATAGCGCAAGAAAATCAAGGCATTAACACAGTCATGGGTGAATGTTTTAGTTTTGTCTTTAATGACGTCTCCAAGACCCATTGCATCTAAATGAATTTCAGCATCCAACATCCTCTTGCCCGAAATTTCAAGGGCAACAAACTTTCTTTTTATAATATCAGACATAACTAAAAGAGGAGAAAAGTTATACCTTTGTCTTCTCAAAGAACTTCTTGAAACAGTAGAGTCTCATGCTGATAACATGTAATAAAATAACAAAGAAAGAGAGATAATTCTTATTGCTTTTGGAATGAATTATAATAGAATCCTCTGTTTATATAGAAATGATGACTTAACCACCAAGTAATAACCCTAAGATCTCTCTAAAATATAGATATGCACCGTAAATAATTTTATTTATAACATACCTAAAATTTTGGGATTGTAAGTTATTAAATAATATTTATGTGTCACGTAATTACAAGATAGTTATGGATTATGTTTTCAAAGGATAGTAAATAAGCGACGGAATTTATCGAGTTCTAATTGGTGTCTAACTTCAATACCTTGATATAAATTTTTTTGACTAACGTTTCAAACAACTGATTTTTTTAATAATTTATTAGGTAAAAATTTAATTAGTCTTATAGTCCTAAATATTAAGATTTCCTACATAATTTAAATAAGGAATGGTTTAAGAAGTTAAATTTTAGTAGATTTTAATCTCCTAAATATTAAAAAAATTATTATGTACAAGACTATTCTGTTCAATATGAAATATATTTTAAAAAGATAAAAAAAACGAATGACATTTTTTTAAATATAATATAAATAGATATATCATATAAGACATCTTAATAATAGTGTGATTTTAAAAAATATCAAAATATATTGATATTAAAGAAAAATCAAGATGACCATAATGTTGTAAAGAATTAGTTTTAAAATACGTAATACAATAACTATAGTATAAATTTCTAGAAATAACCGATCGTACAAAACTATTAACACCTATTGTCTCGGTCAAAAATCCACGAGTGAACAATCATTTTTAGTAAAAAATAGAGTTTTTGGCAAAAATTATCCTTGAACTGTACCCAAAGCTAAAGTTCATCCTTATGATACCCTAGTGAACAAAATACATCCCTGTACTATTTAATTGTCGCAAAAATCATCATTTTGTTAAGTTATGTCAAAAAAATAACAGCAAAAGCAAAAGAACATACCAAGCATGTGAGTTTCCCCTGAAATTTCCAAAACTACCCCTCCCGCCCAAGCAAAAGAGCATACCAAGCCACACCAAAAATATAAGAGAAATGAATCTTTTATTAGTGATGAGGGTATAGTAAAAACCAATGTTTCAAATTTTTCAAGTGAAAGTGCACAAGACCACCGGACGAGTGCCTTGACTGGAACTCGTTTTTAAGGTGTTTTGAGCTGGTTTTTGATGATTTTTAGAGCTCTTTTGGACTGTTTTCGAGCAGATTTTCGTGGTTGTTTTTTAGGCTATTTTCGTCGGTTTTTGCAGTAATTTTTGGGCAGCTACCTTTTGTTGTGTTTTGAGGGTCACTTCAGCTACATTTTTGGGGACGTTTTGTGCTAGTTTTTGGGGACGGTTCGGGGACTATTTTAAGCTTATTTGCAGATGTTTCAGCTGCGTTTTGCTGTATTTTTTCAGCCGTAAATGGTAATGTTTTGGATGTTTTTGAGTTGGGATTTCATGTCTGGACTTTCACGGAGGAAGAAGAAAGGCTTTGTGGTGTGAATGTAGTAATATTTTATATGTATATACTAAATTTTGAACAACTTTCATAAAATTACTGACTTCACACTACCAATGACATACATAAACTGTAAAATTCTTTATCAAGCTACATAAAAGGAGTAGATTATGGAAAAGAACTTTTATTTTTGAAATTACGTAAAAGGAGTAGCTACGTAAAATCTGTTTTGAAGATGGAATATGATTGGGAGGGAGGGGCAGTTTTGGAAACTTTATGGGGAAACCCATGTGGCTGTTAGTTTTTTTGACAAAAAATAATGAAAGGATGATTTTTGCCATAATTTTAATAGTATGTCACAAGGATAAACCTTAACTCTGGGCTATAATTGAAGATGACTTTTGCCAAAAACTCCAAAGAATACGTACATTTTTAAAATGTTTCTTTTCACACATAATAAAGAATATATTAAAAAATGCTCCACAAATAAATTCAAAATAAATACGTTTCTCTCGATTTTCACAACAGCAGACGGAGAGTTGTGACCGTGCAGTGTTTTTGAGAGAGAGGAAGAGAGAGAGAGAGAGATGACAAGGGGGAAGCAGAAGATCGAAGCACAGAAAAAAAATGCGGAAAAGAATCAGAAATCAAAAGGGTCTCAACTTGAAGCCCGAGCTGTTGGTCTCAAAGTCGTATGCCCCGTTTGTAAAGTAAACTTTCTATCTTTACCTCTATGTTTTTCATTTTCCCTTCAATATTCCTTTTGGGTTTTTATGTTCTTCTGTGTAAATCAGTAGATTTTAATATGTGAATCCTACTTTCTTAAATAAAATGATTAAATCAGGTTGTGATAGCCCTAATTTTAAATGCTCTTCTTTAATTGTTTTTTTGTTTGTTTGTGTGTGTGTGTGTTTTTTGGGGGTGGGGGTGGGGTATGAAGGGATCCATGATTAATCTGAAAATCCCGTAATTAAATAGGTGTTGAGTTTTTTTTTTAATTTGTAACGAGTGCACCTTTATGCAGTAACAAAGCTAGGAATTTAGTAAGGGAATTCAAAAAAAGATGTATAAAACGTAAGACCTAAGATATGAACCTATCTCAATGGGATTTAATAGTTTTTATGTATACAAAAAAAATTGGGTTTTATCCTGTTTGCGCAGTGTAATTTTTCGGTGAAGCGGATTCAATTGATCACAAGCTCCGTCACTGCCTTGATGGATAGATATAGGTGTATGGTAAACTTGTCCACCAATGATGAAAGAGATAGGCATATTCTGTAAAGCTCCATAGCTTTTAAATATTTATTTGGGCTAATTATGTGCCTAATGACGAGTTTAAGGTACTCCCAGGATGCGAGGAACCCACATGAAGGTGGTGATTATTATTTTAATGGTATATGTATATATGTGTATATGCTACGCTCCCCAAACCCCACTTGTGGGATCACAGTGGGTTGTTGTTGTTGTTGTTGTATATATGTGTATATGGATACACCAATTGAGAAATGGAACACTGAGATAACAAGTACCTATAGGTCATTTTAAGCTCGGGCTTAAGAGGTCAAGTAGTAGTCATAAATGGCAGTTTTTTGCGACGACTCAAGGATAAATACAAACACTGTACTGAAGCTTTGTCCGAGGAAGAAATTGAGGTTCAAAAGGGATTAAATATTATTCCAGATATATTGAACTCACGGAACAAGCCCATAATGGCGTATCTGCTAGACCTAAGGTTGTCTTAAAATATCTCTTTGAGCGGAAAAGAACAACTAAACTTTTGCGTTGGTCAAAGAGTTTTGAACACAACATATGCTCAATTTTTCTTTTGTTGCAACCATGAGTCTACAAAATACTAATTATAATGGGCATATATAAATTATTGGTCAAAGTCTGAAGGAGTATATAAGTGATGGCTTGGAAAGGAGCTCTATTTAGTGTCCATAAAGAAAGAAAATTCCAAGCTTGCTTGGTCTTTGTCTAAAAAACGTACAACAAGCATATATGAATATATTGATGGCCTATTATCCTTTACTTGACTTTGAAATTGTTACATAATATATTATATAGAGAAGGATAAGTGGGACAACTCTTAAGGAATTCAAGGACGATTGAAACTGGTCATTCCGTCCTATAAAATTGCATCTATTTACTTAACCTGTTATAAGAACTCCAATCCTATTGGTCATGAAAAATGGATCCGGTAGCTCCCCTCATTATAGAAAAAATTCATTTCTCAATCTGTAACTCATCAAAATAGGAGAGGCACTCAAACATTAAGTTGAGTTTAAAGTTAGCGAAATTCTACGAGGTGCTACGTAAGTTGTAGCTAGGATTTGAACCTGAATATCCTGGTTTTAGTCTTATGCTTCAACCACTTAGCCATCCATTTGGCGATGTGTTGACTGCTGAGCATATTTCTTCTTTGACTAATTTTATAGACCCAGATGGAGAATAACAAGTCTTGAAGGAAGAAAAAATGCTTTCAAAGAAGAAAAGAGCTAAATGTTGTTTTAAGTTTAGATGTTTTTAGAATATTTTTTGTTGGCTTAAAGGAGATTCTGTCATTAGCATTTCTTATTTTATGGATTTTGCTGGAGTCAGTTCTGTGTAGTAGTGGTTTAAGTTGTTGGTCTCTACTCTCAAAGTCATTTGCCCCATTTCTTTCTAATATTTAGGACTTTAAAATCAACTAAAATTCTCTTAAAAAAATGCGAGATCGCCTTTTTTTATCCTTTGAACATAGAATTCAAATTGAGAACCCTCCTGAGTTGAGACCGATCATTATTCCAAAATCCATTTTGCCGTCCAGTAGCGACGACTGTCTTTTTGATTGGTACCGCAGTTGCCCTACTTATTTCGGGATGAAGACATGCCGTCCTTACGACTGCTAAGGTATTATAGCAGTAACTGTATTAAATGTACTAGCAATGACTTTTGAGGAATTATTGATTCAAAACTTTCTATCGCTACACCCCTTTTCAAAACTAAAGTTGAGGATACCTTTTTTCTTGACCTATATTCCTGATTACGAATCAAGAAGCTATTTAAGTGAATATGAAGTGAAAAGACATCACTCTATAGTAATGTAATAATTTAATAAGTTGTTACTGCGTTGTCATGGTGACAATTTGTCACTGGCACCGCCGAAGTGTAAGCAACTATCTCTTGCCATAATTCCTTCTTATGAAGAGAAGTCTAGAAAAGTTTAATTATTCAAAATTGGAGTTAAAAGAAGAAGATAAGTATGAAAATAAATTTGTGGAGTAATCAAAGATTTTGGGGCACACTAGTTTTTCCTCTTTACAAAATACCCTCACCTGACTTTGTCTGACGCACAAGTCTAATTGCATTTTTTACTCTTGAGATGTATAGCCACAATAAATAATATTAACAGTTTAATATTTTCCTTTTCTAAATATTTTAGTGTTAAGGAGTCCTTTTTTTAAATTAAAAAAAGCAATTATTAATGTTTCAAAAAAAATTTTAAAATTTGAATATTAAATATTTAATTAATTGATTGTCCATGCATCCACATCGCACCTATCACGATTCTATCTCTTCTAATTCCATAATGTTGGGTTTTGGAATCAGCTTGGCCATAATATTGAATGTCACTACTACAAAATTGACTAGAAAATTTCCTTTTTAAATAGAAAAATTAAAAGTTAAAAATGTACCATAAAGTTATTCTTTCATATTTTTGTTCTTAAGATTTTATATTTTCATTAACTCTTTTTTTCTAAGGGGCCTGGAAAGTTGATATTCCATTTAGTCATATCAAGCAGTGGAGTCTCCCAAATTTTGCCCCGGTGTGCTACTCTCTCAATTTTATTTTTCTTCATTTTTATTTCTCATGTTTTTTAAAAGCATTTTTACTCTATTTTATATTTACAGCGCCGCCGAGACAATTAATGTTTAAGAATGAATTACAAGAAGATACACAAAAGTATGCATTTACCATACAATTAATGAAGGTGGTAGTGAATATGCATTGAAATTCAAATCAAAAGTTTCGGTTGATGGATCCGAATACGTAACGCATCCCACCAAAAACAAGCTGAGTAGACAACAACTTAACTTCTTTATGAATGCTTTTGCAAAAAAGATGATGCTAAAGACTATTTACTTCTGGTTTGTGCAACAGAGTGACACTCATTTCTGGACAAAATAATTTGGAAAAGAGTTTCTGATGAATCAGTTTCTTCAAAAAATTAAGGGGTTAGAGACCTTTAAGTTTTGAGATGGAAAAAATAGTCAATCAGCATACTTAAGAGCGATTTGATAACGGCTCGAGCTGCTACTTGCTCTGCCATGCCATTTTCTTGCTGCCAACTACCTCACCTTTGTAACTTCTTCCTCATCAATGGAGGAAACAAAAATTGAAGTTAGACCTTTAGCATATCCTGGTCATATTTAGGCAAATCCAAGTTCCTTTTGACGACAAATTCATTGAGAATAGATGGACAACATTGGTTCCTTGAATATAATGAAAGAAGAAAGTGAAACAGTATTTTTTGAGCAAAGATACTTTTAGTCATTTGTTTCTTTTTGAATAGCTAAAACTATCATTTGCTCAGAATACACTGTTTCACTTATTTTTTGTTGTGTTCAAGAAACCAATGTTGTGCAAATCCATTCTCAATGAGTTTGTTGTCAAGAGGAACTTGGATTTGCCTAAATATGACACAAGATATGCTGAAGGCCTAACTTCAATTTTTGTTTCCTCCATTGGTTTTGGAGGCAAAAGTTACAAAAATGAGGTAGCTGGCGGCAAGAAAATGGCAGAGCAAGTAGCAGCTCAAGCCGTTACCAATTCGCTCTTAGGTATGTTGATTGACTAATTTTTCCATCTCAATACTTAAAGGTCTCTAACCCCTTAATTTTTTTTGAAGAAACTGATGCATCAAGAACTCTTTCCCAAATCATTTTGGCCAGAAATGAGTGCTGCACAAATAAGTAAGCAGTCTTTATATATATATATATTTTCAAAAGCATTCATCAAAAGTTTAGCTTTCTGCTCATCTTGTTTCTTGGTGGAATGCGTTGAAATGGCTATGTATTCGGATCCATCAACCAATACTTTTGATCTAAATTTCGGTGCATGAGCACTACCACCTTCATTAATTGTATTGTAATTAGGTATGGCTTGGCATATTTCTGTGTATATTCGTGTAATTTATTCTTAAACATTAGTTGTGCTGGAGACACTCTAAATATAAAATAGAGTAATATCAAGGAGTGAATACAAAAAACAGTGCTTTTAAAAAACATGAGAAAGAAATATGAAGCAAAATAAAATTGAGAGAGGAGCATACTGGGGTAAAATTTGGGAGACTCAATTGCTTGATATGATTAAAATGGACGATCAACTTTCCAGACCCCTTAGACAGAAAGAGTTTATGAAAGCCTAAGAACAACAATGTGAAGGAATAATTTTATAGTACGTTTTTAACTATTTTATTTAAAAAGAAAAAAAATTGGTCAATTTTGCAGCGGTGATAGTGTGGATGCGTGAATAATCAATTTATTACATGTTTAATAACACTTAAAATTTTTAAACTAGCTGTTTTAAAACATTAATAGTGCATTTTTACCTTAATAAAGAAATGACTCTTTAACACTAAAATAATTAGAAAAGGAAAATATTTATTTTTCTGAGTGGCTATACATCTCATTAAGAGTAAAAAATGCAATTAGACTTATACGTCTGGCAAAGCTAAGTGAGGGTATTTTGTAAAGAAGAAAAACTAGTAGCCCCAATAATCTTTGATTACTCCACAAATTTATTTTCACACTTTATCTTATTTCTTCTTCTTTAACTCCATGTTTTGAATAGTTAAACTTTTCCAGATTTTCCTTTCCAAAACGAATTGTGGCAAGAGACAGTTACTTATTCATTTATATAGGAATAAAAAGTCAGGTTCTCAATTTGAATTCTCGGCTCAAAGGACAAGAAAAGTCGATTTCGCATTTTATCTAGAGTATTTTAGTTGATTTTGAAAGTTCTAAATATTAAAAAGATAATTAAATTATAATTTTTTCAAAGTAAAATCTAATTTTTTTCGTTAACCACTTTATTAGAGTGTAGAAATTCAACTAATCAAATATGTTCAAGTAAAATTCCAAAATCGAGACTGCGTCGAGTCACAATTGTTGGTGTTATGTGCATTTTAATATTAAAGTACATTATTTCTGGTGAGATAGTGGCTATAAATTTGCAAGAAAGTGGTCATTATCTTTGGTATAACTCATAAAACTACTAATACCATGATCTACCACTAATTACCCACTAAAGCTTATATTTTGTAACTACCCGTCCATTTTCTACTATTTTATTATTCCACTACCTTATTATTTATTTCATGAAAGAGATTCTACACTTATAAAAAGTGATATTTTTTCCTTGTGTTGGGTATGGGAATAGTGTTGTAGTATGTATCGAAAAAATGAGGTTGGTGTTGTGAAAAAAGAGAGTTGAGAGAAGAAGAAAATTTTGTTCTTCAACTTATTCTCTACAAAAAAGAACATTATTTTGCTGATAAATTATGATCTATATCCTGATAAATTCATTGAGCTATAACAACAGTAATTTACGAATTGCTGTGGTTGCTTATTACCACAGGTAATTACGACAATAATTTACGACTTAGGGCCTGTTGGATTCAATAAACGATAATTTATGTTCAAGTTTTGAGCTAATAAAATAGTTACTACTTTGTATCGTGGTATGGTTATTACTACATAAAATTAGGATATATTACCAGCCTTTGGGGACTACACATGGCAGTTACGACCTAGGTCCTGGTTAATTCAATGAGCTATAACAACAGTAATTTACGACAATCCTTTTGGGGACATGTTGCGCGTAGTTTCTCTTTGTCCGATTTCTATAATTAGGTGGAGAATAATGAGTCTCGAAGCAACATCCTATATGTGCCTGAGCTTGTTTTAATATGCAGTTTGTTTAATATAGACTGCTAAGGGGTTGTTTTAACTGTCTTGGGCTCTGCGGTATTAAAAAAGACATACTTTGAGATTAGTAGCTTGTGACTGAGATGTGCCACGAAAGACTAATATAGTCTTAGCCAATGTATACCTGGGTATTTACCTGTTCTAAATGATCTTGTTTCATACCATTTGGCAAGTTAGAATATGCTAACTTATCAATAGTTGGAATATGCATAAGTTGACATTCTACTAAAAAGTTGGAATCTGCACCCTTCTGTTATCATGTTTTTTTGAGGTGCAGGCCTTGCTACAAAATCTGAGGTGCAGGCCTTGCTCCAAAATTTTAGACAGTCTACTTTTTTACCCTTCTGTTAAATTGTTTTTTCTCCTCTCTTGGATTTTCTTTTCTGCTAGGAAATAGAATCTATTTTAAATCATGGTAGGATGCCTCTTCCAATATTAAGAGGAAGTTGGATTAGGCAGCGCCAAGAAAACATTTTTGAATCTGATCTTATAGCTTTGTACTTTTTGAATCTTCTGAATGCCATCTATAAAATTTTTCTTACTTCATCGGAAAAAAAAATCTGATCTTATAGATGGTTGCAGCTCTCCGAGGTTTTTGATTATAGTAAATTTTGAGATATAATAGGAACTATTAGAAGTACTTGGAAGTGCTCATGGTTCATCCTTTTGGCGGATGGATAATTTGAATTACACTTTATGTAAACTCATTTATGTGCACCTGATCCGGATTTTGATGTAAAGTAGAATATAATATTAAAACGGCTAAGTAGCCTTTATTCAGGTAATTGTACACACCAAGACTATGGACGTACATACACACTACACAACGATAGTAACATTAGCATTTGATTTATACATTGGACAGCCAAAGAGAAGTTGTTGAACCATAAAAGGTGTCAAAATATAAAAACATAAACCGGAGAAGCAGTGGCTCAAGAAGCTTACTCAGGTATACGTTACCCCGGAAATTTGGGGCTTCAAGGTAACTTCACCAAATATTACCCTTTTACATGTATTATTAGGTTCAACCTTGAAAATTCCATTATACCTAGAATGAGAAAGGTATTGAAGAAAAATTGAAATTCGTATTTTTTATGCGCCATTTCTTCCATAAACAATTAGACAACACGGGTGTATACCTAACACAGTACTTTGTTAGTATTGCTAGTTCTGTGTTACATGATCATCAAATTTTTACTTACTTTCTTACTGAGGTTGGAAACTAAAATGTAGCAGCATTTCTCAAGGCACGTTGAGATTGCGTGTTGTTCTTATGTTTTAGTGATGAAGTCCACTGTACTGGTTTTAGAATTTCATTTTTGTGCAGTTTTGTCTTAATTATTTTCTTTTTTTAATTTCCAGGCGCAGCTAGCAAATCAAAATCAACTTGTGGATCACTATGGCTCTAAGCATCCAAAGGAAAAGCCTCCAAGCAACTCAGGGCAATAATATCGATTGCTTTTGAGAGCTTCTTGCTTGTGTTCTTCAATCTTGAAAATGAGTGAGGACTGTTAAAAACTTGATCCCCCTTGTTTGTGAATTATAAGAGTGGACCTTGTTTGTGAATAGCTTAAGCAAAAAGACAAATAAAATATTAAACTGATGGAGTCTTATTTCTTCCTCTTGCTTGATCCCTGGCACCTTGCATAAAAAGAAGGGTCTTGCTAATCCAGTTGGTTGCTTGGCCAAAAAATAATTATAACTGCTAGTTAATATTATATGAGCACTAATTATGTACAAAAAATGGATATTTTGCATGAATTTACATATATTATGCATATACCGGCTATTATTTAGGTGGATGGTTATACAGTATAAAAATCCTTAAAAGAAGGAAACATAAATGTGAATTTATATTTTTAGTTATCTAAAGATTCTTTTACTAGCGCCAGCGTTGACAATTTTCGGAAAGTATTAATATATTGACTAGCAACTGGGATTAAGAGGGAAAAAGAAGCTTATAAATAAATGAATTTTAAAGTAGAGTGGATACTTATATCATATATACAAGACCTCTAAGAAGAAAAAAATGCGTATTAGATTTGCGCAAATCCATTTTCAACTTGCTATTTTATTTTGCGGATAATTTTAGAGACCTTCCTCCAGGTTTTTGCCATATCACATTGACCTTCCTTGTGGTAAGATAATTATGCCTGCCTACCTTATTTTGATTTTCTTGTAATCATTCTTTAAACCTATTTAAACGAAATATAATTAAATATAAATAAAATACAATTTGACAGATTTGCCACCTATCACCTGGCCACATTTTCTTGACACCTGGATCGTTGAAGTAATATTTTGTATAGCCACTTCCATTCGTATATCCTCTGATTCATTATCAGATGAATATGTAGTTTCATCATTGTACATACTATCATCATCACTAACTCCAAATAGATTTTGCATAATTTGTTATACAACACTAGCATTGGGGGCTTCTTCGCTACTGTCTCCTTCCATTTTCCGAAATATAATGAATAATTAAGGTTATTTGTCCGAAAAGGTAAGGTTTGTATAATGGCTGAGCAACTAATGGAAGGTGAGAGTTCCCAATTAAAACAAACATTACTTGGAGGGAATTTTTTATTTAAAAATGCATGCGTAATGATTATATAATAACATGCGCGATTTGAACTCTAATCTATATAAGTTTCATTGTGATGACCTAATAGGTCATTTATAGTTTTATCCTTCATTTATGTATCATGAGACCTTGAATAACTCCATTTAGTCTTTTTCGATTTGTGTGCGCAGTCCATGTCCTTCTCCCGAAAAGCTTTTATAAGAAAATTGACGAAAATATAAAATCGTGCCTTAAAACTTATTTGAGTTGACTACGGTCAACGTTTTGTGTAAACTGACCCAGATCAGTATTTTAACGATCCCTGTGGATCCGTAGCATGATCTGGGACTTGGACGTATGCCTTAAATCGAATTCAAAAGTCCCTAGCTTGATTTAATGTAATTTGTTGAAAACCAGAAGTTTAAAGGTTTACAATTTTTTTAGGTTTGACCGTAGATTGACTTTATTGCTACCAGATTCATATTTCGGCTCCGAGACTTGGTATAGGTTCATCTAAGTATTTATGACTTGTTTGCAAAATTTGGTGCAAAACGGAGTTGATTTGCCGTGATTCGGACGTGCGATTAAATTTTTTTTTTTTATGTTTTTAAGTTTCATTGAAAATTTCATTCGTTTTGGAGTCCAATTCGTAGTTCTAGATGTTATTTGATGTTTTGATCATTGAGTTTGTATGATTTTATTACACTTGTGTTAATGCTTGGTTTGGAGCTCGAGGGGCTCGAGTGGGTTTCGGATAGGCTACCGACCATTTAGAACTTAGAGTTTCTGGAATCTGGAAGTCTGTTGTCACCTTATGCTTTGTGTTTCACGGTCGCGAAGGGAAAACTAGGGCTGGGGTAGTTTTCTTCATCGCGAGCACGATAGCTAGGTCATGAACACGGAGCATTGCAAGATTTACCCTTCGCGAACGCAACCAGCTCCTCGCCAACGCGTAGGGTTATGGACCTGGAAAGGGTACTGGGTTAGTGTTCTACGCGAACGCGATGGCCAGGGGGAACAACCATCGCGAACGCGAAGGACATATCGCGAATGCGAAGGCTATTTGGGCCGTTGCGAATCGCGAATGCAGTAGGACCTTCGCGAATGCGAAGAAAGCCTGACGCTCAAACCTTAAAATATTCCAAACACGAGATTTCACCCATTTTCACCATTTTTTTGTTAGAGCTCGGCCAAGAGGCGATTTTGAAGAGACATTTCATCACCTTTTCATAGGTTAGTGTACTATAATTTGTTTTCTTCCATTTCCATCAACATCCATTAATTTCTAACCTTAATCTATGTTCTTTCATGGTAGAAAGTTAGGGGCTTGGGAAGAATTGGGGGATTTTGTAATTGATATTTAGACCTCAAATTGAAGTCAGATTTCAAAACTAATCACATAATCGGGCTCGGAGGTGAATAAGTAATTGGGTTTTAGTCTGAATTTTTGGTTTTGACCAAGCGAGCACGAGGTTGACGTTTATTGACTTTTTGGGATTGTGTAAAGATCTTAACTTTATGTGTTGTAATTGATTTCCCTAACATTATTTGATGTTATTGAGTCGATTTTGATTAGATTTGATTGGTTTGGAGGAGGATTTTAGAGGAAGGGCCCCGATAGAGCTTTGATTTGCTTGCGGAGTGAGGTAAATGCTGGGTCTACCTTTGATTTGAGGGAATTAGGACCCTTGAGCTATGTGCTATGAGAATTACATGTGTTGCGGCGTATATGCAAGGGGACAAGTGTATATATACCATCAAAATACTTATTTCCATGCTTTTCCATATTTCATTAGTTATTTTATTCCATGTCTTAGTTGTTACATGCTTTAATTGCTTCTTATGCATTAACTTGCTACTTGCCACTTAATTCTCTTATATTAACATGTTCATTCCTTCCCCGCTTACATGATTTATTGCTACTTGCTTTAATAAGTCTTACGTGTACACTTTAATTGTCCTACAATTGTTTTGTCTTGTTGCTTTGTATTAATTGTAGCATTCGTTGATTTGGTACGAGGTTCCTTTATAGCTTTTATTTCATATTCTTTATTCGTAGAGATTCATGTGAATTGAGTTGTGAAATTTATAAAATTTCTTGATTTTTGTTTATGGATCGGGTTGCAAGACGCAACAGGTGAAATAAGGGAGGGTTGTTATACATACGATGGGATCGGGTTGCACACCACAACATGTAGAGTAAGGAAGGACTGATATGGTGAAACATGGGAGGATTATGATACTAACTCTGATTATATGGTGGGATCGGGTTGCGTGCCACAACAGATTTTACTTGTTATTATTGATATTGATATAGTGAAATAAGGGAGGATCGTGTTGTACGGTGGGATCGGGTTGCGCATCGCAACGGTTTGTGTGTTTTGCATTCCTTGTTGTATTGTGTTGGCTTCGATATTTTCATATGAGATTCTGAGGATTAGTATTTCTGGTTTTACTGATTTCGAGGATTGAGTTTATTTCATAAGTTAATTACCTTACTTTCCTATATTCCTTTCATGTTATTATTATTATTATACTGCGTACATGTTATTGTAAATGACCCGCCTTAGTCTTGTCACTACTTCGTCGAGGTTAGACTCGATAATATAGAATATATGGGGTCAGTTATACTCATACTGATTTGCAGATTTTGGAATGATATTGTTGTATAACAAATTATGCATAATCTATTTGGACTTAGTGATGATGATAGTATGTACAATGATGAAACTACATATTCATCTGATAATGAATCAGAGGATATACGAATGGAAGTGGCTATACAAAATATTACTTTACGATCCATTTTCAACTTGCTGTTTTATTTTATGGATAATTTTAGAGACCTCCCTCCAAGTTTTCCCCTATCACACTGACCTCCCTTGTGGTTTACGATATTATGCCTACCTTCCTTATTTTGATTTTCTTGTAACCATTCTTTAAACCTATTTAAACTAAATATAAATAAAACATTCAAATTTGTATGTAGTTTCAAAGTGTTTATTAGTAGCCATTTTCTCAAGTGAAGGTGTTCAAATGGGAAATCCAAGAGTTAATATATCGGCTTTACAAAGTGATGCAAGTTTAAGTGGCCAGAAAGCCATTTCGCCAAATAAGAAAAAAAAGCATAAGTACCCCCTCAAATTAGTCTCCTATTTACTGTTACACATCTATACTTCGTGGGGGTCCTATTACCCCCTTGAAAATTTTCAAAGTGAAACAAATACCTCCTTGAGTGATGACGTGTCAGAAAAAGTGCGTATGCTGTGTTGGAAGTAAGTGAGAAGCAAAATGTAACCGACAAATACTTATACATGTCAGTTTTTAGTGGAAACTAAGGGTGTCTAACGGGCCGGGTCAACCTGCTTTCGAATTGGCCCAGACCGATTGAAATCGGACCGGCCCAGACCAGTACAAAGGGCCGAGTGGGCTGGGTTAATAGGGTAAGGGGGGTTGGTCCGTTCACCTTCATGCAACCGGCTAACCGGACCGGTCAAACCCGATCAACGGTATTTACTATAGATCCGGTTAACCGGACCGGACTGGCCTAGACCGGTGTAATAGCTACTTTCATTTTTTTCAAAAATGTTTCTACTTTATGACCGTTCTACTTTATGACCGTTGGCCCAGCGGTTGTTTTGCACATTTAGCCCTTTTTTGGGTCAATTTTTTTTTAAATTAACACTTTTTGTAAATACTAATTTAACTCTTTGAAAAACTATAAATATTTCCCCCCTCCCATCTTCTTCGTTTCTTCACTCATCTCTCATTTCTCAAACTCAAATTCTCAATTCAAGTTATATCATGCCTCGAACGAGTGCACTCATATGTTTGGGAACACTTTGAGGTGGTAGAAGAAAATGAAGAAGTTCACAAAGTAAAGTGCAAGAACTGTGGTCGAGTCTTAAATCTTTGTCCAAAGTGTGTTGGCAAAGGCTGTTTAAGGAGGCATATGAAGAGTTGTCTTGAACATCCTCCAGAAATTCGTATTTAAGTTGATTTGAGACAATTTATGTTATTTTGAAATTGTTAGACGTATTTATACTTAATGTTTTAGTTTGTTAGATTAATTGGAAGTATTATTATGCATGAAAATGTAGTTTTATTCTTTTTCGTTAATTTACTTGTTAAATGCAAACTTCAATTTGTAATTTTGAAATAAATGTAGCACTTGCAATTTATAAGTGCGATTTTTTTCCATCTTCATTGTATTCTTTATATTTTTGGTTTATATTAATATAACTTACAATAGTTATACAAAATACAAAAAAAAAAGTTAAAAATTATACTAACCCGGCCCGGTCCCGTGTACCCGTAACCCTTATGGTTTATTTTTTACCCAGGTGAACCCGAACCCGTTAAGCCCGGTAACCCTTAACCCGTAACCGGCCCGGTTCATAACCAGGTTCCAATATTTTCCTACCCAGCCCGGCCCACCCGTTAGACACCCTTAGTGAAAACTAAAATTAATATTATTACTTAATTAACTATTCCATTCTCTATTAACCTTCCCCTCTTCTTCATCTTCGCAAGCTTCCAATGGAAGAAACCTCAACCGCAATTTTTCTTCACCTTGTCAGAAATATTTTCAGCCATTTGGCTAATCATATCTCAGTACAATAAAAAACCTCAACAGAAATTTTCTTCTACTTGTTATTGTACTTGAGCTAAAGGTAGATATCGAGATTTTAATACTTTAGGGTTAAAGTTCGGAAGCCTAGAAGTGTGAAATTGTTCAAACTACATCAAATCAAGTTCTCAGTGCTTGAGGAAGATCGAAGCACCACCAAATCCATTTAATAAGATATGCAACTATTATTGGAAAGATCAGATTAATCGTCCAATTTTCTGATGAATAAGGATAAGACGTGTATTGTTTTTATTATATATGAAATTAATGTATAAATTGATATGTCTACTGTCTAGTGTAACGAGACAGACAGTCATTTTGAGTATTATAGCCCTGTTTTCTCATTTATTGCTTATTCTATGGTCATTGATTGTTATGTGACTTGTCGGGGTAGTTTGTTTGGTTTCGAGGATGTTTCCAAATGAATTGGGACACTTAAGCCCAATGTTGGATGCCTAAGTTAAAATAGTTAACTAGATATTGACTTATGTGTAAATGGTCCCAGAATAGAGTTTTGATAATTTTGGTTTCGTAGATGATTTTGGTTTGAATTGGCGAAAGTTGAAAAAATAAAAGTTTGGAGAGTTGGGAAGTTTGACCGAGAGTTGACTTTGTGGTTACCGGGCGAGGATTTTTGTTTCGGAAGTTGGAATAGGTCCGTTGACTCATTTATTTGTGACTTGTTTGCAAAATTTTAGGTTAATCGGAGTTGGATTTGTATGTTTCGTTATTGGTTTTGGAAGTTAGAAGTTCATAAGTGTCTCGAATCTATGCGTCATTCGTAGTTTTAGTATTGTTTGATATGATTTAATGCTTCGAGTAAGTTTGTATGATATTTTAGAACTTGTTGGTATATTTGGTTGTGGTCCCGGATGTGTCGGGTGTGATTCAGATCATGCTCGCTCATTTTAAACTTGGAGGAACTGCTGAATTTTCTGTTGCTGGTTTCCTTTTACGCGATCATGAGTGGAGGATCGCGATCGTGAATAATATTGTAGGCAGTTGGCGATTTTGTGCTATGCATACGTGAGAGGCGCCCGCGATCGGGAAGCTTGGGGATTCAGTGAATTCCGAACACGTTGGTTAGGTCGCGTTCGCGAAGAGGAAAGGAAGAGGTTGGAGTTCACACGAATTGTTCTTCGCGATCGAGTGTGGAGGTTTGCGATCGTGTATGTTGATGAGCTTGTGAGTTTCATTCGCGGTGATTTATTCGCGTTCGTAAAGGAAATTTTGTGGGCAACTAATTTTTTTTTTCCAACAATCGCGTAGGTCTTTCCATGATCGCGAAGAGGAACATCCGGTCAAACTGTTAAATACAAAAAATGCGGGTTAGAGTTGTATTTAATAATTGGACTTTGGGAGCTTTGATTGAGGCGATTCTAGGTGGGATTTTCAAGGGATTGATTTGGATAAGTGATTCTAACTCGGATTTGATTAATATACATGAATATATCTTTTTTTCCATCATTTAATTAGTATTTTGGTTTGGAAAATTTGAAAAATTGTATAAACTTATAGGCTTTGATGCGAGGATTTGAAGGTCCAATTATGATCGGAATTGAGTAATTTTGGTATGGTTGGACTCGTTGTTGAATGTGTGTTTGGATTTTATTAATTTTTTCGAATTTCGAGACGTGGGTCAGGGGTTGACTTTTTTACCTTAGTTAAAGATCGTAACTTTATTAATTGGAATCAATTCCTATAGCTTTTCTTGATAACATTACATTATTTTTGGCTAGATTCGAGCCTTCCGGAGGTCGATACACATGGGAAGGACTTGCTAGCAAAGTGATTTGATTTGCTTGAGGAAAGTATCTTATTTAAACTTGGAGGAAGCACTACTTGCCTGAATTGTTGTGACAACTACGTGCTATTAGGTGCACACATACGTGGGGATGGACCTATCTGCGGGCACCAGGGTCATTTATTCATGTTCGAATTGTGCTCGGGCTTTTGTAAGACTAGGATTGTCTGTTAAGCTTTAAGCTATGATATTTCTCATATTTATAATATTTGTGTGAATTATTTGAGCTATGTTTGAGGCTACATAGAGGTTTAACCCCTTAACAACTTGATAAATGCTTTTCAGTTATAAAATTGCCGATTTGAGCTATGATAGCACACTTTGCACATGCCTACACTTTAGCATGCCATTTATACCAGTCCAGAAGCATGAGAATTTTATTCATTCATCACATACTTGTATACTTGTTTAATTGCTCATGTATGATATGTTTGGACTGGAGGCCTGTGACCATGCAGACAGATTGTGTTGTTGTGTCTGTGACCATACCGGACAGATTGCGTTATTGGAATGTGAATTGCCCATACAACACGTGACTTGTCCGTGCGGATCCATATATTGATGTTATTGGCACATGAGTTGTCCGTGCAGTACGTGAGTTGTCTGTGCGGGTTCTATTATTAGCACGTGAGTTGCTGGTATAGCGTGTGGATATATATCCATCTCCCTAGGTTCGTCCTCTCATGTTTCTCTCTTGATGGTGTACGTGCGGTTATTGAGAATATTGATCAGTGGTTTGGAACGGATATGAAAAATTGAGAGAATCTAGCCAATGTTGTGTTGGATTTTGTATTTCCTTGATCATTTATATGATTTAACGGCATATCACCTCTATATGCCATTATATTATTTGAGCAGAGTATTTGAGAAACTGTACACATGCACACACGTGCATGTTTTTCTCCCGACTTGATGAGTTAGTTATTAAATGCTGTTCTGTACCGATTCAAATGATGGAACTCGGGTGATAGCTAGTATCATTAATAATTTATGCTTCTTTTACCTTGTTGTGTTTATTTACGATACATATTGAGTATATTGGATCGCGTGAACTCATATACTCTCTGCACTTAGTGTGCAGATCTAGGTACTTCTGGGCATAGTAGTTGTTATCTTTGGAGCTTTATCTATTTGGAGACTATCGAGGTAGCTGTCTTGGTGTCTGCAGACCTCGACTCTCTTTCTTTTATGTTATTTGTATTGTTTTATCTTCCTAGACAATGTTTTTCGCAGTCAAACTATATTATTATTTAGATGCTCATGTACTCAGTGACATCCAATTTTTGGGAGATTATGTGTTGAGTCACGGTATATTTTTACCAGTTATATATGAGATTTTGCTCTTAATCTTATTTTATTATGTTTTTCAAATTTAAAGATGTGCGATTTATTGTGATATTCGTCTTGCCTATTAACCATGATAGGAACCATGACGACATATGAGATTTGGATCGTGACAAGTTGGTATCAAATCATAGGTTACATAGGTGTCACGAGTCATGAGCACGTTTAGTAGAGTCTTGTGCATCAGTACGGAGACATATTTACTTCCTTGATCAGGCGGTCTCAGTTCAACCACACTAGCCACTTCTCAGGCCGGCGGAGGTCTCAGACTCCCGTCACCCGTACTTTAGAGTAGGCGGTGTATGTACTCAAGACACCGAGGGTATTACCAGCCAAGCCGATTGCAGTTGCTCAGGCCTAGGTGGGTCCCATTATGAGTGATGAGGAGCAAACGTGACTAGAGAGGTTTGGGAGGCTCAAGCCTCCATCATTCAGTGGGGCTGATTCAAAAGATGCTCAGGTCTTCTTGGATATGTGCAAATGGATTCTTCAATTGACGGGGTCAACCTTCAATCGGTGGGAGGCCTATGAGCGTAGCAGGCCAGCCGGTGCTGGACCACATTCATGGAACCAGTTCTCCATTCTCTTCTTGGAGTAGTTTATGTCACCGACCCGCAAGGAGGAGTTGAGTAGGCAGTTTGAGCAGCTACGCCAGGAGGGTATGTCTGTGACCCATTACGAGATGATATTTTCAAAGTTGGCTTGTCATGCGATCTGGTTGGTTCCCACAGAGAGGGAGAGTATTAGGAGGTTCGTTGATGGTCTCTGCTATGGGTTGCGTTTTTATGACTCGAGAGAATGCATCAGGTGCTAGGTTTGATGAGGTGTTTGATATTGCTCGCCGGCTAGAGTTGGTCTGTAGTCAGGAGCGCGAGGAGAGGAAGGCCAAGAGGCCTCGTGGTTTGGGTGGTTTCAGCGGTGTTTCTTCTGGGGTAGATCCACCACAGCAAGAGTAGTCCTTATAGGCCCGCTCAGATGACTCACCCCATTCATCATGGTGCATCGGTTAGCCATGGTTCTTACCCTGCTCGTTCGGGTCAGTCATCATTTATCGCATTATCAGCATAGAGTTTTGATTTGAAAACTCCATGTACATTTTATCTTGATAATTTATAAATGATCAAGAACGATAAATAAATTGATGTGCCAGCCCATGGCAGATGTTGTTATTCCAGCTAAACGGTCACACTATAACAAACTTAAGGTCTCAGGTTAAACAAGAAGGGAAAATAAACATGCTCTCTGACCAATCCCCAGCAATACCAACTCAACCATGAACACTGCTCACGAATCAACACCACCACCCTCTTCCCTTCCATCCACCTTACCTGGTGGCTCTATGCGTATTAACTCCCCTCATCCCCTAATTACCAACTCTTCTACACGCCCAACATCTTACTTCAACACTCATGTACCCAACGACACACCTTTGAAATCACCGATGAAAGTAAAGCACCAAATAACCCCATAAATTTTATTTCACTCTCACTGGAGGAGAAAAATAGATCACTCTATGCACCATAGAAACACTCCGACATAGTCAAAGTTTTTGGAGGCAGAATTGGACACTAACTTCTTCGCCAAAAAATACATGCTCAATGGAAGCCAACTGAAAATCTTCCACTAATTGATTTAGGATGTGAATTTTTCTTAATTAAATTTCAAGAAAAAGAAAATATGTTTCGTGCTCTTCACGATGGCCCTTGGTTTATATTAAACCACTTTCTCACCGTCCGTCAATGGGAGCCTAAGTTTATGGCATCCGAAACAAAACTAACCTATTCCTCTATCTGGCTGCGCATCCCAGAACTACGTACAGAGTTTTATGACTTTGAGATACTACATCAACTAGGTAGTAAAATTGAAAAATTGCTCAAAATATATGCATATAACTCAGAAACCACCCGAGGAAGATATGCCAGACTCTGCATTGAAGTGCCATGAGAACAACCTCTAAAAACCCACATCTTCATGGGTAGTCACCGACAAATCATCCCCTATTAGGACATACTACACGGATTCGTACCCACTTCCCACCAACACCTACTGTCTCAACTCCAAACCCCTTGATAGATCAAAACTCTCAGAATACTACTGCCCAAATTCTATCAACCTCGACTCCTTCTCCAAATCAAGAATGGAAAGTAGTTCAATTTCCAAGAAAATCACTGCCCAAATCCCGCACCGCCGAACCAACATCCACTCAGTTGACAACATGTCTCATTCTGCCGCCATGTACACTCAAGAGACTCACGTGAACAATCTAGGTTTGTCTAAAAATCCTAATACTCTCCAACTCAGCTAGCCTACTAAACCTAGACCACCATGATTCCCCACGCCAAATCAATAATAATTTCCATAATACAAAGGCAAAAGATTTCCTTTAAACCAACACAACCTATTACCTTCCACATGCAGATATCCCATGATGATATCTCAAAACCCAATGCCAAACCTCAATCATCTCAACCTAACATACACAACCCATCAGCAAAACTAGAACTAACTACTTCTACCATTAACACACCTCTACATACACAGACGCCATCATCAACCTCAAATACCACACAACCTTCACACTCATCCTCTTTAAATATTCAAGATGTAACCCACTCAATTCCCTCACCCACACAGAAGAACCAACTACCACAACAAGAACACTACTAACAGACTAGTGAATCAACGAACCCCACACTCAATTCTTCCTCCACTCATAATGGAACCAAATACCAGAATATTCACAGCCCAACCACCCCACGAAACAATCAACCCAACCTCTTAGTTGGAAGTGAGACTCCAAAACCATGCCCTCACCTTCACTATTGACATAAATAATCAAGAAGTAACAATTCTCATCAACAACCCGATGGACCTTGCTCAAATAATCACGGAGGGGATGCGATTAGAGACAAAACATCTATGGTAGGTACCATTGATCTATGATGCAAGCCAACCTGGGACACAACCCATTATACCCCAATATCATTCAAATGCCATTCTACCTGCTAATATAACTAACCCCCTCAATACCTTTGATATAACCATATATACTTTCTAATAGCTCTTCCAGTCACACTGACGGAGCCACTGACCCAATAACTACCACAAACCCCAAAACCTCGCCAAACAAAATGACGACTTTCAACAAGAACTGGCAGCAATGATGACCTATAACACAGAAACATGCCTAGTCTTAGCTTGGCTCGACCATCAAAGTCTTTGTCCAGAAGGAGGAGTACACAAGAAAAATACATCTAAACTATCCTCCAAACCTCTTACGGTACTCCCTCCGCATACAACCTACCACCAATCCAGAGGTGGGAAAGTATGCAATACTATTGATTCCCACACTCCGTCTAAGCCCAGGGGAGCACAACAACACCTAGGAGGACATGTAGGGTGGCCAACTGCCCAATCAATCTAATAATTATATGAATCTCATCATATGGAACTGTAGAGGATCCCAATATCCTAAATTTAGACGTAATTTTCGCTCTCTACTTGATTATTATTGTCCATTTTTAGTCGTTTTACTTGAAAACACAATGCTGAGCACCAAACCTTGAAAGAGGACTTTCACTTTACGGGCATGGCTGAGGTGGCCGTTGTGGGACAATCTGGAGGAATTGCGCTTTTGTGGCATAGTGATGTCCTAACAGTGGAACCAGTGGCAACAACCCATCAAGAGATTCATTGTACAATTCAGGTAAAACCCCTCCCTTACAAATGGTTATTTACTGCCGTATATACTAGCGAAAACTCTTTAAATAAATAACTTCTTTGGGAAAATTTCATATGCCTATATTATAATTATAAGGGGCCATGGCTAATAGGAGGGGACTTTAATAAAATAATGCATGCATCCGACAAGTTTTGGGGATGAATAATTAATATTTCTCGCTCAAATAAATTCCTCGACTGCATTAATTATTGCCATCTAAGTGACCTAGGTTACAAAGTTTTCCATTACACTTGGACTAACAGTCGTTCCAATAGGCATAATATTCTGGAACGTATAGATAGTTTTCTCGCAAATTATGATTGGATAAATCACTATCCTGATGCACTAGTTACACACCTCCCCCATACACACTCTGGCCATTGCTCACTCTTACTTTAACTGAACTATCGTCCTTTACCTCACCAAAAAATCTTCAGATTTGAAATAATTTGGGCCTCTCACCTAATTTTTTCCGCAATAGTTCAACAAGCTTGGAGACATATTCAAACATTAAAACAAAATCTTAGCTCGTCTGGAGGGCATCCAATCCTCCATCAATTACCCCACTAGCATATTCCTCCAAGATTTGGAAAGTCAGTTATTATTTGATTTTAAACAACTCCTTAAGCAAGAAGTCTTTTAGAAATTAAAATCGCGTATAAACTAATTAAATGGTGGAGATGCAAACATAAAATTTGTTCATCTCTCCACTTTAAATCGTAGACGCCATAATCGTATCACGACTCTAAAAACCTAAGTAGAAATTGGATAGTTGATCCCATCACATTAAAAATTATATTACAAATTATTATCAAACTCTCTTCACCACAAAATCAACATTTCCTATAGAAAAAATCACATGCACCCTTCTAATGTATTAAATCCGGCTAATCAAAATTCTCTGGATAGTCTCACTTCAAGACAAGGAGATTTTAGATGCACTGCACTCTTTCAAACCCTTAAAAACACCTGGCCCAGATGGGCTACACCCATACTTCTACCAAAAATATTGAAACTCTATTGGCACTTCAGTCAAATTTTTTTGCCATAAAATCTTTAATGATCATTTGATCGAACCTTTTATAAACAACACTCTCATTTGCTTAATTCCCAAACACAAATACGCTTCTTCTATGTGAAAATTTCGTCCAATAAGCCTCTTGTAATACTATTTATAAAATTATTATAAAAATTATTGTCAATCGACTAAAATCGATTCTGCAACATCTTACACATCCCACCCAATACAATTTCCAACAAAATAGATGAGCTGCAGACAATGCAATTATTATTCAAGAACTAATGTCTGGTTTCCATAAAATGAAAGGGAACACTCCACATATACTTCTCAAATTAGATCTTGAGAAAGCTTTTGACCAACTAGAATGGTCATTCATACAACATACCTTAGTTTCACTAAAATTTCCACCAAATTCTATCAAACTCATTATGTCTTGTGTCACGACCACCTCCACCTCGATCCTAATCGTGAGGCATTTGTCAAGGGGATCCACTATCACTATACCTATTCATCATCTGTCTGGAAATGCTCTCCCGAAGTGTAAATATGATAGTGGACTATCGCTCTTGGAAACCCATATCCCTGGATCGTAGAGGCCCGTTAATATCCCATCTATTCTTTGCGGATAATATTATTCTCACTGCAAAATTTACACCTCTTATATGCAACTCCATAATCGACACTCTTAAACATTTACAGCCCTCTCAGGACAAAATATTAATTTTCACAAATCCAAAATCTTTATCTGAAAAAATTGCTCAACAACCACAAAAACCTCAGTGTTACATCTTTTTCATATGCAAGAAGGGAAAATTTTTGGAAAATATTTAGGATTCCCAATATTTGTTAAGAAACCCTCAAAATCAGATTTCCAATTCTTATTGGCTAACTTCAAGAATAGACTCGCAGGGTGAAAAATAAAATTCTTGACTAAGGCAGGACGTACTACTCAAAGTTATTCTACCCTCAACCACCTACCCAATCATGTCATCCAATATATAACAATCCCCAACAATATTTTATCCCAACTCAATCGCTACCAACGGAATTTTCTCTAGGGCACAACACCTAAAAAAAAAAAAACTACATCTCCCAAAATAGAATATGGTTACACTACTAATAGACCAAGGAGGTTTGAGCATCAAAAACCTTTCCACAAGAAAATAAGACTCTACATGCCAGCCTTGCTTGGCGACTTAATCATAATCCTACTCAATTATGAGCACAATGCCTCCTAAACTTATATATAAGACCCAACAACCTGTGCAAGTGCCATGTATCCTTTATTTGGTGTTATATCATCTAAGGTTGGTCCTATTGTCGCCTAGGTTACAAATGGATATTGCTAATGGGCATAACGTGAAATTTTGGACCGACCCCTGGATAAAAGAAAACAAGCCCCTTCGCTCCCGTATTTATGGTCCACTAATACAACAATTATCATATAGTAGCTACGCACGGACTCTCGTCACCTAGTACGTACGCAGCCCCCGCATTTAGCAACAATTACTCATTTAAAAATTCTAAGGCGACAATTCCCTCTTACAAGGTTAGAAAGGAGACTCACCTCGCTCCAAAATGCACTCCCAAAGTCCAAGAACGAGCCCAAGTCCTTAATTCAAAGCTGATCAATCCCAAACTAATCAAACGAAGTAAGAACTAGTAAATAAAGGCTTACAAGATCGAATTCTAACCATTTAAGCAATTTTCCAACCATTAACACTAGTTTCCTAAATTCTGACCCCGGGCCCACGTACCCGAATTCCGAGATTTTTCGAAAGAAGTTGTTTTCTATCACCTAAGGATCAAAAATATATGATTTCTAGTTCATGACATGGCAACTTATGTGATAAAACCGTAGTTTTCATTAAACCCTAGGTCTAGCTCAAATCCCTTGATTTGACCTAATTTTTAGTGTTAAACCTACCTAATGTTCATGTATTTGAACTAAAAGTGAATGGGGATTACTTACCTTGCAATGTTATGTTGAAACCTCCTCTTTGGAATCACCAAAATTGCCTAAGTGTTGAGAGAAATGTGAAAGAAATGAGTTTGGGTTAGTATTAATGAACCCTTCTGCCCCCAGTGATTTCCGCTTCTGCGTAAGGAATCCCTCTTCTGCGGGTTCCGCTTCTGCGGACATGGGCCGCTTTTGCAGAAATGGGCAAGGGGGTCTGGGCTGCTTCTGCAGTCCTAACCTCGCTTCTGTGAGGCCGCTTAAGCGGAAAGCCCACCGCTTCTGCGGTTCTGGGCCTGGGCGGATGGACCGCTTCTGCGGTCAGGGGTCCGCTCCTGCGGTTTTCCCTGGGCCTGGCCCCTTCTGCTTCTGCGATAAAATGACCGCTTCTGCGGTCCAAGAGCCGGAGAAGCGGTTATGACAAAAGCAGCAGATAAGGCTTTTCCTAAGTTTTCAACTTCACTCGAACCTCGACCATTTGACGCTCGGGGCTCTCGAGTCCCGCCCGAACATACCGACAAGTCCGAAATCACGAGGCGGACCTACTCGAACCCTCGAAACATTTAAAACAACGCTAAATCAAAGAATCAACCCCAAAACCAAATGATTCAAATCATTGAACCTTCAAGTTCTAAATTTCCTCCTAACGGGTCAAAACGCCCTTAAACCACTCGGATTGACACCAAATTTTACAGGTAAGTCTTAACTGATATTTCGTACTTGTACCAAGTTTTGGAATCGAAATCCGAACCCGATACCTAGGAAAACAGTAATTTCTTAGTTTATTTAAATCTTTGAAACTTAAACTTAACAATTTCATATAAAATTTATTACTCAGTCGAGGGACCTCGGAATTCGATTCCGGGCATACGCCCAGGTCCCATATTTTCCCACGGACCCTCAAAAATTGTCAAATTACGATTTCGGGTCCGTTTTCCTAAAATGTTGACCGAAGTCAAACTTGGCCTTTTCAAAGAAACTTAAAGAAGCAACTAGGCTCGTTCTTGCTCAAAACGCTTCTAACTTTAGAACCACCCATCCCCGCAAGTCATAAATCAGCCAAATCAAGTGCGGAAAGTATTATTTAAGGGAATGGGATTCGAAAATACAAAACATCCAGTCAGGTCATTACAAAAACCTAGGAAATTTGTATTCTTGTATTTTAACTAGGATTTTGGACATGAAATTGAGAGCCAATTATATATTTGAGTTCGTGAGGTTGTGGATAAACTTTATCTTCAAAAAATTTCATAATCCGGGCACGTGGGGCCAATGGCATTTTGGTCAACTTTTCTATTGGGGTTAGGGATTGCTATAAATTAGATTATTATGAGTAATTGAGCATGTATTAATGGGTTTACATAATTATTCGCTAGTTTTAGAACGTGTGAATGAATTTCTAAAATGGTTAAAATATATCGAACGTATGAATGAATTTCTAAAAGGCTAGATATCATTTCTTAACTTTTAAAAGAGAAACTTGTTATTTCCTGAATATTTGTTCGTTGATGAATTATTGATTTGACTGTTTGAATGTGTTTATCTATTGTGGAACGGGCCGAACGCCTTGGTAGATTAAATATATGCATCTATGGTTTATGCCGTTTAACCCTCTGGCATTGCACATGTTAAATATTGTTGGATTGGGCCGTACGTCCTCGGCATGATTTGCGCATGCTTGTATTGCTTGCCTTGTGATTTATAGATGTTGGTATTTTCTCTCCTGACTTGAGATAAATGTATAAATGATGAAAAAAATAAATTTGGAAATCTTCTATTAATGAGAGAATTGCTTACCTGCTTCATGTTATTGAGTTACAGTCATCTTTATGAAAATCCACGATTTACTACATTATTGGTTTATTGTTATTGGACCACTAGCAAGTGTCGAAGTCGGCCTCTCGTCTCTTCGATATTAGACGGGATACTTGCTGAGTACAATTTATTTTCGTACTCATGCTACACTTGTTGTGCATTTTTATTGCACAAGCACATGCATCTCTAGTGGCCTAGTGGGCGTAGCAAAATGGTTGATACGGGGACTTAGGTGAGCTGCACTTCTCGAGACTACCCGCAACCAACAGAGTCTCTTTCAGATTATTGTATTTATTTTCTATCCAGTTTGTATTCCAAATGATTTCTGTATTATTTTACTTCCTAGAGATAACTCATAAACTTGTGACACTGGGTTCTGGGATGTCTATGGGATTATTCAGTATTTTAAGATTGTTAATGGTATCATTATCTATTCAGTGAAATTAATAATTTATTGTTTAATGTTTAAAAGAAATAATTTCAAAAAATATCAAAATAAAAAATTACTAGTTATTCGGTATTTCTTGCTTGACAGCAATGTCCGGCGCCACACGACCCTTACTGATTTTGGGTTATGACAACATGGTTTCAGAGCACTAGGTTCCTTTAAGTCTCACAATTTATGAGAAAGTCTAGTAGAGTCTTGCGGATCGGTACAGAGACGTTTGTTCTTATCTTTGGGAGGCTACATAGCTGTTAGGAGCACTTCCCTTCTTGATTTCCTCATCGTGCGATTTGATTCCTTTGAGTTTTATACCTTTATTTCCTTCATATTCAATCTTATATAAAGTGGAGCACTTATTATATATCAGGAATTGAGAAATTTTAAAAGTACTACAGAGATGGTGCAGGAAGCTTTTCCCTACGTAGTTGATTTGACTATTGTCGTCGCCTTGCAGAAGGATATTCTGTTGTTTCCGCTCAGTAGCTGTGTTTCTAAGAGCTCTGAGGCTAGGCACAAGTTTTCATGATGCTCATGAATGATTATTGCATAGTATTTGAGGAAATGGTAGGATTCTTGCCTATGTGTTAAGACAGTGAATGACTCGAAGGAAGGTTTACTCAGTGCATGAGTTAGAAATTTGGTATTTTATTCCCAGTGGGGGAAAGGCAATCAAGCTAAGAATGTTCAGATTTGGGTTGATGGAGTAACGAGGCTTGATATTTACGAGCGTGATGGAATTCTCATCTGTGATGAAGAGTCGTTATCCTTGTTGAGTGTACTAAGTTCGCATGTGTTAAGACCTTTTACCATTCGCCTTTGGGGCAGGATATTGTAAAATAATGTTGGAAAAGCAGCTGTCAGAGATCGCGGGGCGCGGTGGTCCAAGATTGAATGTGTATTTCTAATACTGATGGATCAAAAAGATGATCTTCGGAAAGGTTTAAAGGTGAGTAGCGGTATATTGATTCAAGTGCTACAGAGATATATTTGATCTAAGGCATTGTTGAGCAGCAAAAGATGAGGAATGATGTGTGGGAAATGTCATGCGATGGTTAAACTTCCAGTAGTCCAGGTGTAAGAACTGGAGGTCGAGTAGTTTCTTAAAAAAGTGAGGCTACCCAAAGTGGGAGAGTGGTAGAGTAGTATGTTGACTTAGTGGCTGGGTCTACGGACTTAATTTGAAAGATCAGCAATTATACGGCGGAAGATTTGATATGACGGAAAGGAGCTGCTTAATATGAAGGAGGATACAACATAGCTTTGATTTTGAGGCTATCGTCGCACATTTAGTTGATGTCCACGAGGAGTGAATGGACTTGTGCAGCTAGTGAAGAAGTACGGGAACAGGTGGATTATCTCCTGTGAGTAGATCAGTGGTCGTGTGGTTGGCGAAGCTTCCACGATGAATCCTGCTGGCTATCTGGTAAATAGGTCAGGCACGTGAATATGGTTAACGATTCAGAGTATTCATAAATGGTTTTACAGAAAGATTTTGAGGAACTCGGCCGGTTGGTTATGCTAGATCATTTCAATAATGAAGAAAGAATCTTGTTAGATTCCAGAGTTGTGTAATAGTGGCTTCAAGCTAAGTGGGAGAGTTCCACTGCCTATGTTGGATTGCATGGTTGTTTTTTATGAAATTTCTGGTTATTAGCATGTTAATGTGTTATTTCAGCTAAGGGAAATGAACATAAGAGGTAATTTGAGCAAAGGAATTGCTAAGGTGTGCTATAGTTGGCCTTATCAACTCATGTTCAGTCTTGGTAAAGGGTACAAGATTTATGCCGTATGTAGACACGGGTTTCAAGGAAAGTGATTCGGTTGGGTGCTTTATCAAGATGGGTGTTCATGTGCTAGCGGAGCATTGCAGTGGATTATATTCGGGATCATGTCAGAGTGGGTGACTCTCAATAACGGTCCTAGGGAATTCAAAGGCTAAGAATGTGGTGCCTAAGGGTTTGAGCCCGCAGTATGGTTAAGAATAAAATTTTTGTAGTAGCTTATGATAATAGGCTCAGAATGTTTACTTAGAATTGTAAAGGAATTATCATAACAGGTGTATCAGTTAAAGATGTGAAGGAGCGTGCAAGGAGTATGTGAAACAATTCATAGGTTTGGAGACATGGTGGTTTCATGGGATGGGGTCACTCAAGATGAGTGCGGATTCAGGTTGGTAATGTAAGGAATGGAGCTAATATTATCTCTAAGCAAGTTAAGGATGAATTAGAGGAAGTTATATTGGTCAACCATGGTTGAATTGACATAGCGGTGGCGGTACGCACGAGGCCTAGCGGCCACTGTAGTTAATTATATGTGGAAGTATACAAGTATTATGGCTTATTATGTGTAGCTGGATCCCGATAGGGTTATGGTGTTTTAGACCACTACTTGAGTATTTGAATGTTCTATGGTTATGAGAAGTTACTCGCGTGTTGCTATGGTCCTTTTGGAATGAGTTAAGTAAAAAGTTTCCAGGTGATGAAGTGTTTACCATAGTAGTGGTTCAGGAGTCAAGATGAAGATCTTGTGCTATCGCATATCGGCATGGTGGGTGCAGTGAGTGTTATGGAATTGAAAAGTGAGGATCAAGGTTGCGGTTCAGTGTTAACAAGGATGTCATGAGCTCGGACGAGCATTGAGAGGATTTGAATGATTAGAGTGAGCTGGCATTGTCTTCAGCGTCACCTGAGATTGGTGTTTTATGAAAGAGGCTTTGCATCTTGGTTATGGATTCTTGATCAGTTTGCAGCATTAGTGTGGTCGGTGGTATGGATGTGCAGACTTGTTATCTAATTACAGAAGGTCGTGGGAGCGTGCCCAAGGGAAAATCTTATAAGTGTGGCATGTGGTTACTTGATTGATTGAAGAATGAAACCAAGTATGCCGATTGTGGTGCTATCGTTAATTTGGGAATTTATGCCTGGAGGACTACTTCAGCTATGATGGTTGTACTTGTGGGTTTGTGGAAAAGGGGGTTACTATAGACCCAGAAGAGGTTATTGGCCTAGTTCGATACGATCAAAATTGGCTTGAGGTCTTTGAATGGATTTAAATATGAATATGGGCTCTATATCAGGCCGAATGTGTTCATTTTAGTATAGCTCCACTTATGGAGGAGTATTCAGATATTGGATGTTAATTCGTCGCCAGCTATTTCATGTAATGCTATATTGTGCCGTGTGAGTTGTGAAACGGCTTGGTAATTTCTTATGTGTTTAATTTCTGCGTATCAGTGGTGTTATGTGAGCAGGATGGGTCTTTAGTTTTAGGAAATTTATCGCACCTTAGTTATGCTTGAGTGTGTTAGCTTATGGCGTTACATGTTCCCTCGGGGATGGTATTATGCACTTAGCGTGCTTGTGACCGGTATTCGGTATTGTGTTGTAATGAGCGGTTTAGCTCGATGTGTATCTCCTTATGTGAATTTTATGTGTGGATCGGGTGGCATGCTGCCATGAGTATGTCATTTGGAATGGGTTACGCACCGCAACAGTGTGATGATAATTACAGTTCCTTATATTCTATTTTGTGTGTTTTATTTCCCATTTTTGGAGGAAAGTTCATATAGGTTATGTGATTTGAGTAATCCCTAACACAGTTCATTTCCTTATGCATCCCGCTCGAGTGTGTAGTCCATTGGCATGTTGTGGCATTATATGAGACTTTTGGCCATGTTTGGGGTGGCTTGTTTCCTGAGCAGTTTGTATCGGGTGAGACAAGGTTACTGGATCAAGGATCAAAGCAATAGGATTGTATGAAGTATATTAAAGCTCAAGGATCATTATTTGGGTTCAGTATGAGGTAATGTTCTTGTCAGGAGTGTAGCCTCAATGATTTGTTAACCTGGCAGTTGGTTATGGATTTCAAATGTCTCTTCTATCGTGGAGGTATTGCGAGAATTGTAACAAGACTTATATATATCATGAAGGCGTTGTGAGAATCAGATTCGGGGGATATTAGTTATTATAATCAGAGAATGTTATTATGGTCCTGCGAATGATGTGGTGCATGGTGAGAATTCAGAAAATATATGCAGTCATGTTCTAGTACCTTGTGTAGTGATTGATTAGTGTTCTTGTATTGGGAGTAGGCCTGGCAGAGAATTTTGGATGTTGAAACTGGGCTCTAAGGCTCACTTGTTTGAACAAAAGAGAGTATCCTCATATTGCTCGAGCTAATGTGCTCAACTGAGTTGAGGTAGCACGGGTAGGTACACAAGGTGTTTAACTGTGATTTTGGACAACTCTAGCGCAGTTCTTGAAACGTTCGAGGATGAACGTATGTTTAAGTGGGAGAAAATGTAACGACCCGGCCGGTCGTTTTGATCTCTAGCACGATGTTTAGCAGTTTGGGGCCAGGAGCAGCTCCACTTCATGTATTACGATTTGTACGCATGGTCGGAATTGTATTTTGGGAAGTTCAGAGTGAATTTGGAAAGAGAATTCTCATTTCGGAAGCTTTAAGTTGAAAGAATTGACTAAGATTGGATTTTTGAGTAAAGGACCTCAGAATCGGGATTCGAAGGTCTCAACAGGTTCGTATGATGATTTCGGACTTGGGTGTATGTCCTGTTCATGTTTTAGAAGACCCGGGAATGTTTCGGCACATATTATGGAAGTTAGCATTTCTTGAAGAATTTCATAAGTTTGGATTGAAGTGCATTTCATTGTTATCAATGTCCTTTTGGGATTCCGAGTCTTTGAATAGCTCTGTATGGTGATTCTAGTGTTGTGAGCACGGTCGGAAGTGAATTCGGAGGTCCGTGAGTCATTTCGGAGTGATTTGGCTAAAGATAGAAATTTGAAAGTTTTTGAGGAGTTTGACCGGAAGTGGACTTTTTGATATCGGATTCGAAATCCATTTCCGGAACATGGAGTAGGTCCGTAATATTGAATGTTACTTGTGTGCAAAATTTGAGATCAATTAGACGTGATTTGATAGGTTTTGACATCGAATGTAGAAGTTTGAAGTTCTAAAGTTCATTAAGCTTGAATTGGGGTGCGATTCATGATTTTGATGTTGTTTTATGTGATTTGAGGCCTCCAGCAGGTCCGTGTTATGTTATGGGACTGATTTGTGTGATTGGATGGGGCCCCAGGGGCCTCGGGTATGTTTCGGGGTAGTTTCAGATCATTTTTGGCTGTTTTGCAATAGCTGATGCTGGTGTCTGGTATTATTCTTCGTGTTCGCGAGGCTCCTCCCGCGTTCGCGAAGAAGGATTTGGCTTCAGGGACTCTGTTTTTCACGTTCGCGAAGAGATCGTCGTGTTCGTGAAGAAGGAAATCTATGTTGCACAGGTCTGGCTTCGGAGGCTCATATCACACAATCTATAAGGAATTTGGAGATAATCCAAAAATGAAAGTTGTAGGTATTCGTGTCTAGTTTTCAGGAAAGTAAGCTATTTAGTATTTGAATTTTGTGTAGAAAATGTTATGGTTAGTACACTACAGGCTATCCGGGAAGATGAAGAAGAAATTTGTGTTGCACAGGGCTGACTTGGGCAGCTTATATCTCAAAATATATAAGGAATGCGGAAATGACTAAAACATGAAAGTTGTAGATCTTGGTGTCTAGGTTTGAAAACATTAAACCATTTGGAATTTGGAGTTTTGTAAAAAATGTTATGACCATTATACTAGAGGCTGTCTGAGAAGAGTTTGGAAAATGGTTTTTGGGAATTTTCTTCTTCGCGAATGCGATGGGGGTCTCGCAAACATGAAGAAGAGTCGTTTCGGCAGTGTATAAGTGTAAAGAAATGGGTTTGTCTCATTTCCTCCATGGGAGCTGACCTAGGAGCGATTTTGGATCTCCATTTTCATCATCCATGTCAAGGTAAATGATTCCCATCTATTGCAAGTTAATTACTTGGATTATATCTAGATTTTAACATTAAAAATCATGTAAATTAGTAGAAATTTTGGTATTTAGAAGAAAATCTAGGAAATTTGTATTCTTGGATTTTAACCACGATTTTGGACATGAAATTGAGAGCCAATTATATATTTGAGTTCGTGAGATTGTGGGTAAACTTTATCTTCAAAAAATTTCATAATCCGGGTACGCGAGCCCGATGACGTTTTGGTCAACTTTTCTATTGGGGTTAAGGATTGCTATAAATTAGATTATTATGAGTAATTGAGAACGTATTAATGGGTTTATATAATTATTGGCTAGTTTTTGAATGTTGTGCATCAATTTGAGTGTTCGGAAGGGCATGGAATGCCGATTATAGAACTTTGGAGCAGGGTAAGTCTCCTTTCTACCCTTGTAAGAGGGAATTGTCCCCATAGGTGATTTAATTAGTTATGTGCTCGTATTTGTGGGGGCTGTGTAGGCACGAGGAGATGAGAGTCCGTACGTAGACCGGGTAGTTTAGGGCCCAAAAGCATGCTTACTTGTGATACTTGCAACCTTGTTGACGAACTTAAAAAATGGTTAAAACATATCAAACGTCTGAATGAATTTCTAAAAGGCTAGATGTCATTTCTTGACTTTTAAAAGAGAAACTTGTCATTTCTTGAATATTTGTTCATTGATGAATTATTGATTTGACTGTTTGAATGTGTTTATCTATTGTGGAATGGGCCGAACGCCTTGGTAGACTAAGTAGATGCATCTACGGTTCATGTTATTTGACCCTCTGGCAGTGCAGAGGTTAAATATTATTGGATCGGACCGTACGTTCTCGGCATGATTTGCGCATGCTTGTATTGCTTGCCTTGTGATTTATAGATGTTGATATTTGCTCTCCTGACTTGAGATAAATGTATAAATGATGAAATAAATAAATTTGGAAATCTCCTATTAATGAAAGAATTGCTTACCTGCTTCATACTATTGAGTTACAGTCATCTTTATGAAAATCCACGATTTACTACATTATTGGTATATTATTATTGGACCACTAGCAAGTGTCGAAGTCGGCCTCTGGTCTCTACTCCTTGGAGATTAGTCGGGATGCTTTCTCAGTACACGATATTTTTGTACTCATGCTATACTTGATGTGCATTTTTGTTGCACAGGCACATGCATCTCTAGTGGCCTAGTGGGCGTAACAACATGGTTGATACGGGGACTTAGGTGAGCTGCACTTCTTGAGACGACCCGCAGCCAACAGAGTCTCTTTCAGATTATTGTATTTATTTTCTGTCCAGTTTGTATTCTGGACGGTTGTTGTATTATTTTACTTCCTAGATATAGCTCATGCACTTGTGACACCGGGTTCTAGGATGTCTATGAGATTATTCAGTATTTTAAGATTGTTAACAGTATCATTATCTATTTAGTGAAATTTATAATTTATTGTTTAATGTTTAAAAGAAATGATTTCAAATAATATCAAAACAAGAAATTACTAGTTATTCAGTTTTGGCTTGCATGACAGCGATGTCCTGCGCTATCACGATCCTTAGTAATTTTGGGTCATGACAAACATTGTAATAGATTATGTTCTCCTCTAGACGCTTGTGCACTCAATGACACCTCTATTTTGGGCAGTTGTATCATAATTTGGATTTTATTATGTTTTCAAAAATGTTCCTTAATGAATTTTTGCTTATGTATTTATTGTTTAAAATATTTTGGCGGTGTTGGCTTATTGCATTGAGGCTGGCCTAGTTCCACGATAGGCGCCATCACGTCTGGTTGAGTTTTGGGTTGTCACAAGTTGGTATTAGAGCCTAGATTACATAGGTCTCACGAGTCATGTGCGAGTTTAGTAGATTCTTGCGAATCTGTACGGAGACGTCTGTACTTATCTTCAAGAGGCTGCAAAACCTTTAGGAAATACTTGACATTCTTGAATTCTTGTTATGCGAATATGTTGATTCTGATAACTAAACTTTTGTTATTCTATTCTCTTACAGATGGTGAGGACACGTGCTATCGGGCAAGACAGACATCCACCAGTACCACCAGTTGGGGCCGCGAAAGGCCGAGGTCATAGTAAAGGCCGTAGTAGGGGCAGAGGTGTAGCCCGCACAGTATTTAGGGCGGTACCTGGAGATCCACCAGTTGCCCCAATTCAGGATCAGGTTCCGGTAGTAGATGCACCAACGGGACCAGCTCTGGCACCAGCTGTGCCTATTATTATCTCAGGCCTTCAGGAGGCCCTAGCTCAGATTTTGATTGTGTCCACCAGTCTTGCTCAGGAGGATCCTGTTTTGGCCGCAACAACTATTTCTCAGGTCGGGGGATGTTCTCAAACTCCCGCCGCCCGCACACCTAAGCAGGTGGTACAAAGACTTTAGATACCGGGGCACCACCAACCCAACCGGTTGTATGTGGTTCCTGTCATGCCTGATGATGAACACCATAGATTGGAGAGGTTTGGTAGACTTCAACCTCCAACTTTTAGCCGTGTAGAGGGTAAAGATGCCTAGGGTTTTTTGGATAAGTGTTAGAGGATTCTCCATACAACAGGTAATTTGGAGACCAGTAGGGTCTCTTTCACTACTTTTCAGTTCTCTGGAGCTGCCTTCACTTGGTGGGAGGCTTATGAGAGGCGTAGGCCGCTTGGTGCAGCACCCCTTACATGGTAGGAGTTCTCCGTTCTCTTCCGAGAGAAGTATGTGCCATATTCTCGGAGGGAGGAGCTGCATGGACAGTTTGAGTAGCTGCATCAGGACGACATGACTGTGACGCAGTACGAGGCTAGATTTTGTGACTTAGCCCATCATGCTGTTTGGTTGGTTCCCATAAACAGGGAGAGGATCAAGAGGTTCGTGGATGGCTTCGCATATCATCTATAGATTCTTATGACCAGAGAGAGGGTGCCTGGTGCTTCTTTTGAGGACTTGGTTGATATTTCTCAGGAGATAAAGTCAGTTTACCGCCAGGAGCGAGTTGAGAGGGAGGCCAAGAGGCCTCGGGGATCTGGTAGTTTGGGTGGTGTTCCTTCTAGAGGTTAGTTTTACCACAGTAGGGGTCATCCCTACAGGCATGCTCAGACGGCTCGTCCAGTTCATTGTTGTGCATCATCTGGCCATGGTTCTCATAGTTCTCAGTAGGGTCACTCATCTCTTGTGAGCACGTGATTTTTGCCCTAAGCAAATTATTCCTAAAAAAAAACAAACAAAATAATTTTCCTTTATTTTTATAATTTTTTGTTAATATTTTTGCATTTTTGTGTTAATTAGCTGCATAATAATTCATATTAAAAATACAAAAATATGCATATGCATTAGGATTTTTAATTTTACAAATTTATTTTGGAACAATTTAAGGAAAATCAAAAACAACATTTTAGTGTTTTAATTGGAAGTTGCTATAAAATAGTTATTAAAGAGATTTTAGAATTTAATTAGTTTTAGTTTAACAATTTAATAAAATCAGAAAAATAATAAAAATAAATCTGGAAAATATAAAATACAAAAAATAAAAATAAATACAAAGTTATAAAATGGGAAACAAATACATAAATGAACAAAATAAATAAAAATTGAAGAAAATAGGCTTGGTTTACATTTTTTTGGGCTTATTTGGATTAGCCCAAACAAAAAACCCTTCAAAAATACGCCCAGCCCAAAGTTCCCTACCCGGTCAGCCCCAACCCTAACCAAACGACGCCGTTTAGAGGCGTTTGATCTCAGCCCTTGATCATGTGGATCCAACTGTTGAGACCTCATCTCTTAATAAAGGAAACAATGTCGTATAATTGCTCGAGGAATCTGAGCCATTCAATTGGATTAATCCAACGGTTGTGGCTGATTGTTACATGTTTAATATATATCATATACAAAGTCCAAAAATCAGAAAAATATTTTCATCATCATCATCAAACTTGAGCCGCCCTCATTTCCCTTGCCGACCCCGCCGGAACCCTACCGGCGGGAAACACTATCTACGCTAAAGCCTACCAAAAATACACCGTAGGACCACCTTAAGCTCCTCTTTCCACCCCTATAGTTGGTTTCTTTCCAACATAGCCCCATCATCTCGAATATTCAAAAATGCTTCGCCGGAACCCTAACTCCGGCGAACGACACTTCATCCAAATAACCTCCAATTCATACCATAGACACGCCTGAGTGTCCTCTACCCATTTTCCATATCCACTGATCTCAAAACTCACCAAGACTCTCCAAATATTAAAATCAAGATTATGCGGTCAAGAATCCCTGGTTCAATTCTTGGGGATTCATGACCGTAACACACCTAATAGGTGTTTTGTTTTAGAAAACACTCCATTAGGTATGTTACGGGTCATGAATCCTAAAGGATTCAAATAAACTCTGCTTAAATTGATCGAACAAGCTAAAAAGGAGAAGAAGAAGAAAGTCAAGATAAGTTCTTTAAATATTTTTCTTTATTTTTATTTTCTTTGCATGTGTTTGTTTTCGTGTTTCTTTTTAATTGATTTCTGTTCTGATTTACTTAATTTCTGTTTT